>JANAVB010022134.1:0-32691 GCA_029216955.1 Iris pallida
CCACCAAAATCGTGTAAGCAACACTAAAACACTACTTCCTATTCAACCACTTTCACAAAAACAATCAAAATGCCCATTGGGGCATTTCATCAAACACTTGCGCACATCACTGATACGTGTCCGATACGGACACGTACAGGACACGAAAATTCACAAACCCTATTCCTATAGGACCAGGACACCTAGGGCTAGGTATTTATGCAATTAAAACCTAATTTTAATGGGTGGATAGGAATGTACCTATGTGTGTTCTTCAACACAAAAGCTCCTTCAATGTGGATCCCCGAAAGCCACCCAACTCCCCAAATTGATGCAAATATGAGATTGGACTCCACCAACAACGAGAACATTGATTAGATCCTAATAGAAGAAATTCCAATCAAAAAGGAGTCCTATTGATTAAACTATGAAGGAATTAATGAAGGCTCACCTATTTCCTTAAGAAATGAAGAACTATTAAAGAAAGAGGCACAAATCCCCATAGAGACATTATATAGGCAAGGGGGTCTCTTGGCTGGCCATAATAGTTAGGGTTAGGGTTTTTAGGTTTCATCCTATGGCTAGGATTGAATCAAGGGAAATAGATGGCCTAGAACAAGGGTTCTATCCTAGTTCCTTGCAAATCACTTAACCATAACTAAACTTGACTTAACCCCTTAGCCAACCCATCTAATTCTCAAAGTGGCTCACTAAGTTAGTTATGACCCATCTAGGTTAGGTCCAATCTAGGTTAGGCTAATCTAAACCACATGGAGGTTAATCAAATATATTAAATCACATTCAAATAAATATTTTAAATTCCTAATAAAATATATTAAATTCAAATAATTCAAAAAATAACAAAAATACCCTCAAACTAAAAATGATAAATGAAATATCCTAATCACATGGCTAGGCTCTAGGGTAGACAGTCTCTACGGTTCACTAGCAAAATACCTAAATCTCAAGTCATGAATTTAAATAGTTTAAAAATAATTAAAAATCACTAACAATCATAATATGAAATAAATATCATTAAATAATAATTATAATTACAAAATTTCAAAATTATCCTCTTCTGAAAAACTGGGTGTTACAGAATAATAGCACGATATGGAATGAGATAGATGTCAAAGTTTAATACAAATAAATAAAAATAAGTCTAAGTATCAACAACACATCTCAAAGAGTAGATAATATAATATAACATCTCAGAAGATAACTGGAGACAAATCCAGACAATTGTCTTAGCAGTCAAATCTATGCACTACTGGTGTCTCCTCTAGGCTAGTTGGATCCTCTTGGTGATCCAAGTCACAAGTGTCATCTAGGCCTGCTCCATAATAGGTCTTATAAAAATCCTCCAAATCCTTTATAAAATTTTGTCAACATATCCAGTCAGGATTGGAGCGAAGTACGTAACTCTGAAAGTAGTTTCATTGTATGGTAGAAAATATTGAAGTAGCAATTGAAGAATATACATGACATGCTGTAGTGGAAATACAGAAATATAGCATCCAGAATATGTAAGGAAAACTGAGTACATGAATAGGATAGAGAATATGGTAAACTGTAATAATATAAGTGATTTAGAGCATAAGACAGTTATATGATTGGTTTAGGTTGCACATGATTATTCTATGGTAACTCGATTATATGTGAAGGTATAATTGACATGCACATGAGTACACTAAAGGGATTAATTATATAACTACTTCTACCTTCTACTCCCCCGCCCCAATCAATACACAAGGATCCGATCATGACACGTTACATACATGATTATTATTTTGTACATGAAGCACATGTGAGCACATGAGATTATATGAGAGAACATGAGAGTACATGAATCATACAAAAACAAATATTACACGATGCACATGCTAAAGTACATGAACATAAAATACCCAATATACCCGATAAGGGGATAACGTCTCATGACAATGTGTCAACATCAAGTAAAGTAGTCTAAAGCAAGTAATATAAATACTATTATGATAAAATAATCAGAGGTAGGTACTCGCCTGAGATCCAATGTAAGTATCAATGACGTTCGATATGGTACCTCGAAGACCTAAACATGGAATATTGTGTCAATACTAAGTTTAGAATGAATGCAAGTCAATATTAGTCCAATTCTAGGTCATAAACTCATTTCTAGGTCAAAGCTAGTCAAACTAAGTCAAAACTAGGTTTCTGGGGTCAAATTAGGTCAATTTGACTTAATGGTTGACTTTTGGGTCAAACTGGTCAACCTTGGTCAATCGAGTCATATATAGGCTAAGTATCAATATATATAACTATACCTATAATAATATCCATTACCCTATTCATGTACCACTTACCACTATATCCTTTGTCCATATCAATGGCACTTTAGCCCCTCAATTACTAACCCTCTTAGCCTTACCCTTATATATATACCCTATCTATGCACATGCATCAATAACCATACTTGAGACATATGGCTTGTGTACCTATATCTCATGGTATACCAAAACACCTATTATACTAACTTGGTCTACATGACCTACCCCACTGATACTATATCATAATGTCATATGCCACTATCTCCTAATAATTTTAAGATATTTATATGCTCATAATGTATACCTAACAATTTTCCCCAGATTATATTAAATCTATGATTGAAACCTATAACCATACATTTTTTTACCTCTATATATTTCCTAACTCTATATCCAATACTATAATATATGTATGACACTATCTTCTCACGGATTTCCTATTGGGCATATCTAACTAGATGCATAGTATAAGGTCCTACTCTGTTCTATACACAAGCAACTCACTTATTATCCTCTTCATCTCTATACTCCTACTACAACAGTATTAGATGTTGCTACTGATCTACCCTATACAAAACACACATGAGTGCCTACATATTGATAGGGCACATATGTGTGTTTTCTAAAGCACACACACAAACAACCATTCAAACGTACTTTCCATGACACTCACCTATCTATGACACTAGAGTCTGTACACTTCACTGTATACTAAAATCTAATCCCCAAAGTCAAGCCAAACCAAGTACACCAATGCATAGGCAATACCCGACCTCATATATCCATATCCCAAATCTCTTAAATGTTATTCATTGATACCATTCACTGATAGGACCCTCTCTCTCCCTTCAAATCAGTTATTTAGGATACTCTACACTCAAATTATCTAATACGGCTACAGTTGATACTAGCTAGCTTTCTAGCCCGAGCTCACTTTACTTACAAATACTGTTGCTATGAGCTCAAACCCTAGTCATCTTCTTTTCTTGTACTTCTGCTGCCACTGAGTGGCCTCCCTCTTACTGGCTTCCCCTCACACAGCCCAACTACTTGCTGCCCCTAGCACGGGGACCTTCACTTTCCTGCCTACTACTAGCCAATTAGCCTTACCATGCCAAACAGATGCCAAGTGGCCCCCATTGATTATCGGTAATCAAATGTACCTATATGGTCCCCTTCCTCTAACACATATAGATATATATATAGGACACTCTCACACAAAATTAAAATGAACACACATATAAAACTATATGGTATCATTCCCCCTATATGACTGATACATAATTTAGATGTATAACTGAACATTACATGATACATTATTCCCATATCTGATACAAAGTATGGTTCTTTATGGCTGATACATAGAGATACAAGACCTATATATAAATGGCCCATGTCTCACCGTAGCAGTTGCTACTACTACAACATCAATGGCTAAACCTGAGCCTTCTTCATTACCACTGATACATTCATGTTATATGACTGATTCATATTCTTCCCCTTCCTTATAACTGATCCCCTTCACATCTCAGTTAACCACTACACATATATAACTCCTACACTTAACACTCCCTCATCTCCCCCTCTACCTGTTTTCGAAGTAATAGGGAGTAATTCCCCTCTATTTCTAACAGTTATCAATAGGATACCTAACATTGGCCTTTACATAGGACTGATACCAATCTCTCCAGTTCCTATTGCTAATATACGATTTTCCATATACTCTTACTTGATTCCCCTAACTGATATAGGTATACTATGGACTGATACCAGTGTATCCTAACGTAAAATGATACTTGATATCCTCCCTCACATAGGTAACTAATAACATATGCCTTAAGGTTACACTAAACATATACCCACTTAACTTCACACAACTCCTCCATATAAATACACCCATTTTTACCTACCTATTGTCGCATTGGCACAGGAATGCCCTTTTCTCCACTTCAAACTAACATACCCTCACTCCTCTCATTCCTACTAACATATATCCTATCTACTGCCTATCCATTCATTTATCTGTCACCTACATATACACTTGTCTACCTCCTCTCCTCTCTATTCCTTGCTTCACCTACCTGACTGCACTAAAGACTGAACACAAGGTTGCCCACACTCCTGCTATTGTAAGTGCACAGCAGTGCACTTTCGTCGTCTGTTATGGCCTGTGCACAAGACCTGGCATGTGCTCCTCTACCCTCTCCTCATCAACTTGCACATTAGTTAATAGTGAACTATATATATATATATATATATATATATATATATATATATATATATATATATATATATATATATATATATACTTATATAACTAATACCCTAGATTATACATAGGGATGATACACATGAGTGTAGGACTAATGCTTAATCAGTCTACTGACTAATAACACTTCTCCCTATGCCTAAAGTCAGTCCACAAGTATACAAAGCAGTCCACAAATATATATAAAATAATCCACATCATCCCCTTGCTAAGCAACCCACCATTTCTATCATATAACACCCAAAAACTATAACAATAATATTCTAACTTAATATACAACTCAAAAACAATGCCAAATCTGAGTTTAGAACAATGTGTCCTTCTGGTCATTTTGTCAAACACTTAGCGTGTATATCGGGACACGTTGTGATACGCCCATGATTCTAAATGGATTCAAACTTGACCCTAAGCATAGCCACATGTTCTAAATCATAATTAGGACTCAACAAATCTATTTATAAACCATAGAAATCTCATTCCCGAATTTCTCCCAAAATGGGTTAAAATACAAAGAGAAAAGTCTCCAAATGAGAGAAAGAAGAGTCAAAACTTCTCTCCATGGTAGTCCTAATGCATGGGGATCCCTAATTGATGCATCTACACTAATTATTACAATTTAGAGGGTTTAGAATGCATATACCTATTGGGAGACGGATTCCTAATGAAAAAGCTTCTAAGATCTAGAAATCCCCAAGCTTCAAGTGCTCTAACCTCCAATGTCTTGCTTCTAGTGTACTCTACTCTTCAAGGGGGGGCATGAGACCAATTTAAGGAAATTTGGATGAGATTTGAATATAGGAATAATTTGGGAAAGAACTTCTAAACTAGGATTAGGTTTTGGAATGAAATGAGGAAGAAGAAGAAGATGTTCCTCTTAAATGGAAGAGGTGGATGCCATAGGCGGAGGTGCACCTCCAAATGCAGCAGAAACGCCAACCTGAGCTGGCATAACAGGAGCTGCTGTCTCGAGGCCCTGCTAAACAGGACGAGAAGTGGCCAACCTCTCGATAGTATCCCCCGGACCGGAGTGATGAGATCGTGTCTCCATAACCATCCTGAAGACAGATCAAACAAGAAGCAATTACTAAGAATGAAGCAAAAAATCAAAGGAGGACAGTTTATTTTTTTAAAGGAAAGCATTTAATCAAAAGGAATTTAGATGGCAATTATTGGATAAGTGTTTTCCTAATGTGATTGAGTACCTCAAAACTATATCCTACATCCTACTGCAGGCTATAGTGATACTCTAGTTCGAATACCACTACAAATCTAGACCTGCATGGGCCACCACTAAAAATATGTCACGACCCGTACCCAGTGTAGAGGCACAAGAAGTGGGTACGCCCAGCCTACGCCGCAGTGTCGTCGGTAGAACGTTGTCCTAGGTCACAACATCTAACACAGTATGAAATATAACTGCACAAGATATACTCTTCGAACGGAGGAACAATAAGATAGGTACAATTACAATCAAAGGTAGAAGATACGATAAGATAGATAGATATGATATGAATCCATAAAATAAAATACAAACAGGAGAGAAGTCTAAGTGTCTAAGATAACATCTCCACAAACATCCCAAATAACACAAGATCCCAAATATATACAATAAAGTATCCAAATAAGATAACACAACAGAAATAAGATAAAGTCTAAGTTAGCAAGCCTAAACTATGGGGGTATCATCCTCTACTGCTAGTGGACCCTGCTGGAGGTCCAGATCGCAGGTGTTGTCTAAGGCTGCTCCATAGTAAGTGGTACAAAAAGTCATGTCCTCATCCTCTGTAATATATCAACAGGTCCAGTCAGGATAGGAACGAGCACAATACATCTTACGCAGTTTATATCATGTCATAAAATATAAAGCATATAATAGAGTAAGATACATGAATAACTGAAGGAATGTACATGAAGTAAAAGAGATAACTGTAATGGAATTATATACTATAAGTAAAGAACTATCAGTGACTAGTGATTTAGAGTACAAGATAGACATATGAACAGCTGCAAATGATTTATGGCTATACTACATAGTTGATTCATGACTACACTACTTTGGAATTATTCACATGACTATTTTTACTCCCCTATCCCCAATCAATACACAAGGATCGAGACAAGTCATGTTAAGGTTCATTATTTCACTGTCTCATAAATGAGAGCATGTGAAATTAATTCATGAGGGCACTGTGAACATGAGAGTACATGAATCACAAGAGTATACATAAATAGTAAAAGCATAGAGATACATCATGTAAGTGAAACACACATGACATAAAGTATCCGATGCTCCCGAGGGGGATAATATTTCATAAAAAGATCCATATAGTACCAATCCGTGTTACCAATGTGACAGCATCAAGTAAAGTAATCTAGAGTAAGAATATAAGTTCTAGCAAGTATGAAACGGTCAGAGAATGTACTCGCCTGATATTCTGAGTATCTGGTAAGTGTAGATATCCAGGCAGAGTAGATGAGTCCTATTTAGAGCAACACAAGTCACAACATGTCCAGAATGGTAATATTGAACTTTACAATACATTCTACATGTTTCTAGGCCAATCTAGGTCAAAGTCAAACTTGGTCAACTCTAGCAGTCAAACTAGGTCAACTTTAGTCTAGTTGGTCAAAACTAGGCGATGGGTCAATATCTAGGTCAACCTTGTCGTTCTAGGTCTAAACCTAGTCTAACAAGTCTAACTAGGCTTAACCAAGCCTATACTTGCAATCAAACACATTACCAACCAAAATGAACCACACAAGTCTATATACTTAGATACTAGATATATCACATCTATAGGCTATTGCCTAACACAAGCATCACTCTATATACATCATATGTGTCTACATTGGTACCATCATTCTCATTATCAACCCATTATCATATATACATGTATATATAAGGTAAGTTATATATAGTATTTCAGATATACATACATAATAAAAAAAACATACATATAGGCATGCATTAAAATGTAGTGAATGATATACATTATAGTGTAGGGTGTGTGTGTTAACATGGCAAGGGTGCCAAGTGTCACATATATGTGTGAATGTGTGTCAAGATAGAGAGTGAAGTCTCTAATTTACAATGTATGTGTGTGTGTGTGTGGCAATATGTGTGCTTATGTGAATATGTGTACATGCTCAGTTTTTAGGACAGCAAGTAGAGGGCTAATGTTAACATGGCATTTTGATTTAAATATTCTCAGGTTTATGTACATGGCAGGGGAATTTAATATAGGTTCAGTTTTGTATACATGCAGTTGTGTGTGTGTGGTGTATATAAGAGTGTTCGAAAAGCCAAACTTAAATCAAAACCATATCACCGTTGTACCCAGTTGCACAAACATGTATCCCAGATATGTATATATGTGTTAACATTATAAATTAGCATTAATATCAATTAATTTATACTTTAAAAATCTGAAAATACTCTGAATAGAACACAGTATCAGAAATTAAGGGAAACCCCTAAATTACAACTCAAAATCAATTAAGATCACAAATTAGCAAGTGGTATAGTATCGTGAACATGTAAAGGTGTCACCTTGGTCATATTGTGTCCATACAATAGGACACGAGGTATCCAATCACACGGGAACACCCACAGACACGGCTGCACAGCACAGGCTCGTGCGACGAGTCCACGAGCTCGTGGACAGGACATATGACACCTCGTGCTTGTATCCATGTGTTCGCCAGGTATAGGGATACGTGCACGCATGTCTGTCTCGTGTCTATGTGAGTCGTGTCGAGTGAACGAGACACGTATCAGACGCAAAATTGTGTTCGTACAGTGTAGGCAAAAATCGGTACGATCGAGATTTCTCTTGATCCATTCGATAGATTCGTTTCGTACTTCGTGTGCTAGGTGTCAGTGATTACCCCTTTGTGTCCAAGAAATCTCAGCTCAAGACGTGTCATGTCCAGTGCATACGACACATCGAGTAGCAGGGGATCACTGTGTCCCATGCGCTGTGTCCAAATAGCAAGTTCGTGTCCAATTTGGACACGAACTGCACACTAAATTTAACTCAGTCAAATAAAAAATCAAAGAGCACCTATAGATCTACAAATCTGTTCAAATAGTATTAAAATTATACAAATAAATTCCTTTGGGGTATTTCATCAAACACATAGGCATAGTCACTGATACGTGTCCGATACGGACACCAAACCGATTCCAATTCCTACCAAACTACACCTACAGCTAAGACACCTAGATGGATGCATCTATGGAAAGAAAATAGAAATTTAATAAGATTTAGGGGCATTTACCTATTGGGAGCAAATCTCAAGAATAGCTCTAAAGGAAGGTGTCCTCCTCCAAGTGCTATGCCCAAGTGAGCTCCAAACCTTAGCTAGCTAGCCTCCAAGTCCTTCTTCAACAGTAAGGGATCCCAATGCAAGGGATTAGGCTCAATTTGGGGGTAATTTGGATGAATGGTGAAGATTTGGGGAAGAACACGAAACTAGGGTTAATGTGAAATGAAAGGAGGCAAGCATTAATGAAGAGATATTATATAAGGGGTGTGCCTCTCTTGGTCTGCCATGTAGGGATTAGGGTTAGGGTTTTGATTCATTAGGTAGCTCTGGGCTTCTCTCTTGGTAAGTTTCTAAGTCCCTTGTAAAGGCCCATGTGTATATTCAACACTCAAGCTAAAATATCTAATTTAACTAAATATCTAGATATTTCTAACTTAGCCATAAAGTTAACATCTTCTAACTTAGCCTCTATGTTAATGACTAACCCTTAGATTAGGTCAAAACTAGGTTAAGGGCTAACATAAAAATTATCAATTAATTAAATAATAAAAAATTAAATAAAATCAAATAATTTATAAATGACCAAAATACCCTCAAGGCTAAAAAGTTGTAGTGACAAATCTACCCTCCTTAAAAGAATTTCGTCCTCGAAATTGAAAGGCAAAACGTAACTGATGAGAAGGATAAACAATCATCCCTCAAGGTCCAAAACGATATGGGTATCGCTCGCGCATCTCATCCTCCCAATCCCAGGTAGACTCTCCTGGAGAATGATGCCTCCATGCGACGCAAACCAAGGGTATCACCTGGTTCCTCAAAACCTTTTCTCGTCGATCCAAAATCTTCATAGGCTGCTCTGGATAGCTAAGAGTAGGTCCCACCTCAATCTCTGAGTGATCGAGTACATGGCTAGGATCTGCCACATACCGTCTCAACTGCGACACGTGGAATACGTTATAGACTCCCACTAATGTAGGTAGCAAGTATATCCTGTAAGCTACGTCACTAACACTTCCGCTGATCATGAAAGGTCCGATGAAGCGTGGGCTAAGCTTTCCACCTCCACCAAAACGTATCATACTACGTGTCGAAGATATCCTCAAGAAAATCATATCTCCAACCTAATCACAAACAAGGTCTCAATTACTAATATATTCAAACATGATCAAACAAAATCACAAACAAAACAACTCCTAATTCTAATCATATCTTTAAGTTGTACCTCAAACTCCAAAGGTCTACGGTGGCTATCGGCCCAGTGCCGATGTTTGTCCTGTACCACACGGAGTTGATCTCTGATGAGATTCACCTTCTTAGCTGCATCCACAATCATCTCAGGTCCCAATAAAGATCGCTCTCCAACGTCATCCCAAGACAAAGGTATAGGACATCTGCGCCCGTACAGTGCCTCGAATGGTGACATCTCAATGCTGGCCTGAAAACTATTATTGTATGCAAACTCGACTAAATGTAGGTGATCCTTCTAGGATCCTCCAAAATCCAAGACACAAGTCTGCAGTATGTCCTAGAGTGTCTGAATAGTCCTCCCTGACTGTCCGTCCGTCTGAGGGTGGTACGCAGTACTAAACTTGAGCTGAGTGCCTAAACTAGTCTGTATACTCCGCCAGAAATGGGAAGTAAAGCGACTATCCCGATCTGGGACAATGCTCACCAAAACTCCGTGTATCCTGATAATCTGCCGCATATACATTTCTGCTAGCCTCTCAATAGACGTACCCACTTTAAATGGCAAAAAGTAAACTGATTTGGTCAACCTGTCTACGATGACCCAAATCACGTCTTTTCCTCCTGGTTTATGCGACAATCCAGAAACAAAATCCATCGTAATGTGCTCCCACCTCCACTCTGGAGTAGGCAATGGCTGCAACAAACCTCATGGCTTCTATCTCCCTGCCTTGACCAGCTGACAGACCAAGCATCTGGCTATGAAGCGAGCTATCTCCCGCTTCATCCCATACCACCAAATATGCTCCCTCAGATCCCTATACATCTTGTTGGCACCTGGATGTATAAAATACTAAGAACGGTGGGCTTCCTGTATGACCTACTTCTGAAGCTCTCCGTTGGGCACACACAGTCTGGAACCGTGCCTCAATGTGCCATCCTCTGTAATGGTGAACTCCTCATCCACCAATCCTACTCGAGCCTGCTCTCGGATGTACCGCAGAGCAACATCATCGAACTGAGTTGACTTGATCCTTTCTATCAAGTTTGACTGAATCTGCAGACCCCACATCTGTATCTCTATCCCTGGCACTAGTACCTCGATCCCCAGGCTCTCCAGATCTGCTAGCAAGTGACAATCTACCATCAAGCACATGGCTACTGGGTATCTGCTCAAAGCATCAGTGACCACATTCGCCTTCCCTGGATGATACTATAGTGCAATGTCAAAGTCCTTCATCAACTCCAACCATCTACGCTGCCTCATGTTGAGCTTCTTCTGTGTAAACACATACTTCAAGCTCTTATGACCTGTAAAGATCTCCACCCGCTCTTCGTATAAATAGTATTTCCACAACTTCAAAGCAAATATAACTGCTGCCAATTCCAAGTCACGGGTAGGGTAGTTCTTCTCATGGGGACGTAACTTCCTGGAAGCATAGGCAATCACCTTCCCATGCTGCTGCAAGACACAACCCAAACCCTTTCCTGAGGCATCACTGTAGATAGTGAACCCTCTTGATCCTGATGGCAATGTCAAAATCGGAGCTGTCGTCAACTGCTTCTTCAACTCATCAAAAGCGACCTGACACTCCTCTGACCAGATAAACTCTGCGTCCTTCCGGGTTATCCTAGTCAATGGCTCTGCAACCCGAAAGAAATCCTGTATGAATCTTCTGTAGTAGCCTGCCAATCCCAAGAAGCTCCGGATCTTCGCTACTGAACTCGGTGCTGTCCAAGCCTCAACTGCCGTGATCTTCTTCGGGTCAACTGAGATCCCATCTCTATTCACCACATGACCCAAGAAGTCAACTCGGTCCAAAAAGAACTCACACTTCGAGAGCTTGCCATAAAGCTTCTCCCTCCAGAGAGTCTCCAGAACCACTCTCAAGTGCCTCTCATGCTCCTCCGCGGTCTTCGAGTACACTAGGATATTATTGATGAACACCACCACGAACTTGTCCTAGTACTGGTGGAACACCTTGTTCATCAGGTTCATGAATACCACCGGGGCATTAGTCAACCCAAACGGCATCACCATGAACTCAAACTGGCTATACCCCGTCCTGAATGCAATCTTCGGGATATCCTCCTTCTTCACCTTCACCCGATGGTAGGCTGACCTCAGATCAATCTTAGAAAATACCTTTGCCCTACTCAGCTGATCAAAGAGATCGTCGATCCTCGACAACGGGTACTTGTTCTTGATCGTGAGGTTGTTGAGTACCTTGTAGTCGATACACATCCTAACCGACCCATCCTTCTTTGGTACAAAGAGTACCGGTGCACCCCATGGTGAAGAACTTGATCGAATTAAGCCCTTTTCCTGTAGCTCATCCACCTGTTTCTTCAACTCTACCAGCTCGCTGTTCTTCACCCTATAGACGTACTGTGATATCGGCTTTGCATCG
Source organism: Iris pallida (assembly GCA_029216955.1). Taxonomy (NCBI): domain Eukaryota; kingdom Viridiplantae; phylum Streptophyta; class Magnoliopsida; order Asparagales; family Iridaceae; genus Iris; species Iris pallida. The sequence goes on from JANAVB010022134.1 coordinate 12,423, forward strand.
GGCACTAAGTCTATAGAGAACTCCACGTCTCTGTCAGGTGGTAGTCCGGGAAAATCCTTCAGAAAGACATCCATGAACTCTGCTATCAAAGGGTGTGGCACTTCCTGCTCCTCGACTAATACTCCGCAGAAAACGCTGCTGCTCTGCTCCGCCTGCCTGCTGCTGATGCTATACAAATCTCTACTACTGAGTCTGCAAAGGTCCCTTCTGCTACCCTGTTAAAGCCTTGGCTCCTGCTTCCTGCACTGCTCGTCCTGTGAATAGGGAACACTCCATCAGTTGGTGGTCCGCTGAGCCCCAGAGTAGGCACCTGCCTAGCCTCTTCCTGCAGTCGTTCCACCCATGCCCCGGCTTCTTGCAATAAACACAACTGGTGGGCTGCTGCTGAGAGAAATCAGGAATGATGGGAGAAGGTCTCTGTACAGGCAGAGGTACACCTCCAAATGCAACAAAAATGCCAACCTGAGCTGGCATAACAGGAGCTGCGGTGTCGAGGCCCTGCTGAATAAGATGAGAGGTGGCCGACCTCTCGATAGTATCCCCCAGGTCGGAGCGATGAGATCGTGTCTCCATAACCATCCTGAAGACAGATCAAACAAGAAGCAATTACTGAGAATGAAGCGAAAAATCAAAGGAGGACAGTTTATTTTTTTTAAAGGAAAGCATTTAATCAACAAGAATTTAGATGGAAAGTATTGGATAAGAGATTTTCTAATGTGATTGAGTACCTCAAAACTATATCCTACATCCTACTGAAGGCTGTAGTGATACTCTAGTTCGAATACCACTACAAATCTAAACCTGCATCGGCCACCACTAAAAATGTGTCACGATCCGCACCCAGTGTAGAGGTACGAGAAGTGGGTACGTCCAGCCTACGTCGCAGTGTCGGCGGTAGAATACAGTCCTAGGTCACAACATCTAACACAGTATGAAATATAACTGCACAAGATATACTCTACGAACGGAAGAACAATAAGATAGGTACAATCTCAATCACAATCTAAGGTAGAAGATACGAAAAGATAGATAGATATGATATGAATCCACAAAATGAAATACAAACATGAGAGAAGTCTAAGTGTCTAAAATAACATCTCCACAAACATCGCAAATAACACAAGATCCCAAATATATACAATAAAGTATCCAAATGAGATAAAACAACAGAAATAAGATAAAGTCTAAGCTAGCAAGCCTAAACTATGGGGGTATCATCCTCTACTACTAGTGAATCCTGCTGGAGGTCCAGATCGCAGGTGTCGTCTAAGGCTTCTCCATAGTAAGTGGTACAAAAAGTCTCATCCTCGTCCTTTGTAATATATCAACAGGTCCAGTCAGGACAGGAACGAGCATAATACATCTTACACAGTTCATATCATGTCAGAAAATATATAACATACAATAGAGTAAGATACATGAATAACTGAAGGAATATACATGAAGTAAAAGAGATAACTATAATAGAAATATCTACTATAAGTAAAAAACTATTAGTGACTAGTGATTTAGAGTACAAGATAGATATGTGAATAGTTAGAAATGATTCATGGCTATACAACAGAGTTGATTCATGACTACACTACTTTGGAATTATTCACATGACTATTTCTACTCTCCCATCCCCAATCAATACACAAGGATCTAGACAAGTTATGTTAAGATTCATGATTTCACTGCCTCACAAATAAGAGCACGTGAAATTGATTCATGAGGGCTTTGTGAACATGAAAGGACATGAATCACAAGAGTATACATGAATACTGAAAGCATAGAGTTACATGATGTAAGTGAAACACACATGACATGAAGTATCCGATGCTCCCGAGGGGGATAACATCTCATGAAAAGATCCATATAGTACCAATCCATGTTACTAATATGACAGCATCAAGTAAAGTAATCTAGAGTAAGAATATAAGTTCTAGCAAGTATGAAATGGTCAAAAAATGTACTCGCCGGATATCTTGAGTATCTGGTAAGTTTAGATGTCCAGACAGAGTAGATGAGTCCTATTTAGAGCAACACAGGTCACAACATGTCCAGAATGGTAATATTGAACTTTATAATGCATTCTACATGTTTCTAGGTCAATCTAGGTCAAAGTCAAACTTGGTCAACTCAACAGTCAAACTAGGTCAACTTTAGTCTAGTTGGTCAATATTAGGCTATGGGTCAATATCTTGGTCAACCTTGTCGTTCTAGGTCTAAACCTAGTCTAACAAGTCTAACTAGGCTTAACCAAGCCTATACTAGCAATCAAACACATTACCAAGCCAAAATGAACCACACAAGGCTATATACTTAGATACTAGATATATCACATCTATAGGCTATTGCCTAACACAAGCATCACTCTATATACATGATATGTGTCTATATTGGTACCATCATTCTCATTATCAACCCATTATCATATATACATGTATATGTATAAGGTAAGTTATATATAGTGTTTCATATATACATACATATAGGCATACATTAAATTGTAGTGAATGATATACATTATAGTGTAGGGTGTATGTGTTAACATGGCAAGGGTGTCAAGTGTCACATATATGTGTGAATGTGGGTCAAGGTAGAGAGTGAAGTCTCTAATTTACAATGTGTGTGTGTGGCAATGTGTGTACTCATGTGAATGTGTGTACATGCTCAATTTTTAGGACAGCAAGTAGAGGGCTATTGTTAACATGGCATTTTGATTTAAACATTCTCAGGTTTATGTACATGGCAGGGGGTTTAATATAGGTTCAGTTTTGTATACATGCAGTTGTGTGTTCATGTGTGTATATAAGAGCGTTCGAAAAGCCAAACTTCAATCAAAACCATATCACCATTGAACCTAGTTGCACAAACATGTATCCCAGATATGTATATATATGTTAACATTAAAAATTAGCATTAATATCGATTAATTATACTTTAAAACTCTAAAATACTCTGAACAGAACACAATATCAGAAATTAAGAGGAAACCCTAAATTATAACTCAAAATCAATTAAGATCACAAATTAGCAAGTTGTATAGTGTTGTGCACATGTGAGGGTGTCACGTGGGTCGTATCGTATCCATACAATAGGATATGAGGTGTCCAATCATACGAGAACACCCCCACAGACATGCCTGTACAGCACAGGCTCGTACGACGAGTCCACGAGCTCGTGGACATGACACTCGACACATGACACCTCGTGCTCGTGTCCACATGTTCGCCAAGTATAGGGTTACGTGCACACATGTTTGTCTCGTACCCACATGAGTCATGTCGAGTAAAAGAGACACGTATCAGACACAAAATCGTGTTCGTGCAGTGTAGGCAAAAATCGGTACGATCGAGATTTCTTTCGATCCATTCGATGGATTTGTCTTGTACTTCGTGTGCATCGTGTCAGTGATTGCCCATTTGTGTCCAAGAAATTTTAGCTCAAGATGTGTCATGTCAAGTGCACACGACACATCGAGTAGCAGGGGATCACAGTGTCCTCTATGCTTTGTCCAAACAGCAAGTTCGTGTCCAATTTGGATACGAACTGTACACTAAATTAAACTCAATGAAATACAAAATCAAAAAGCACCTATAGATCTACAAATCTGTTCAAATAGAATTAAAATTATGCAAATAAGTTCCTTTGGGGCATTTCGTCAAACACATAGGCATAGTCACTGATACATGTCCGATACGGACACCAAACAGATTCCAATTCCTACCAAACTATACTTACAGCTAGGGGACACCTAAATGGATGCATCTATGGAAAGAAAACAAAAATTTAATAGGATTTAGGGGCATTTACCTATTGGGAGCAAATCTCAAGAATAGCTCTAAAGGAAGGTGTCCTCCTCCAAGTGCTATGGCCAAGTGAGCACCAAACCTTAGCTAACTAGCCTCCAAGTCCTTCTTCAACATCAAGGGATCCCAATGCAAGGGATTAGGCTTAATTTGGGTGTAATTTGGATGAATGAGAAAGATTTGGGGAAGAACACTAAACTAGGCTTAATGTGAAATGAAAGGAGGCAAGCATTAATGAAGAGATATTATATAGGGGGTGTGCCTCTCTTGGCCGGCCATATAGGAATTAGGGTTAGGGTTTTGATTCATTAGGTAGCTGTGGGCTTCCCTCTTGGTAAGTTTCTAAGTCCCTTAGTAAAGGCCCATGTGTATATTCAACCCTCAAGCTAAAATATCTAACTTAACTAAATATCTAGATATTTCTAACTTAGCCATAGAGTTAACATCTTCTAACTTAGCCTCTATGTTAATGACTAACCCTTAGATTAGGTCAAAACTAGGTTAAGGGCTAACATGACAATTAGCAATTAATTAAATAATAAAAATTTAAATAAAATCAAATAATTCACAAATGACCAAAATACCCTCAAGGCTAAAAAATGGTAGTGACAGTTCACTACTACTCTAGCATGAAAATCCCAAGTGCAAGCTAAAGGTACTAAGAAATCAATCAAGCAACCATTAGATGGAAAGAAACAGGAAGAGAGAAAGAACAGAACCTAACCTTCTAGCCCATTACCTGCAGTGTCGGTCTCTTCGACCGCCATCGCAAATGCCCTGCCCTGACGGGGTATCTCATGCTGCTGGTGTGGGGCATGATGCGGTGCTACAGGTGGCCTAGTTAGACTTCCCCTATCTTGGTATCCTAATACTAATCAATCTGTTGGCACACATCAATCACCCTTAGGATACTTACCAGTACCTTGGCAATATAACCATATATAACACCCTCTTGCCCTACCAAACTCAAATTTTCTAAATACTCTACTCTTACTTGATATCTATTCCTACATATATACACATGTGTAAAATATGCATGAAAATACCGATACCAATTCCTTGAACCACCACTAATACTCTACTCTCCCTTCTACCCTTGGTTCCTATACTAACTACACTGACACCTATCACAGAACTATTTCTACAAAGGTATTGTGTTACGAGTTATCTCTAACTGATGCCTATAGCTCACCTAGACAACCAAGAACCACTCATAGGCTCACAAACTATACTCTAAATAATTAACACTAATACTCAAAGACACAGACCTAATTGCAAGTCACCAAACAATCACACTATCAAGGAACTATAATGAAATAAAGCTCTACAAGGAACTGGTCTAAAGGAACTAAAGGTATCTCTATTCCTGAGCTAGTCGGTAATGGAACAGAATCCTAAAATAACAGAAGTGAAATGATACAGATGATACATTAAGTACCTTTTTTAAGATACAATTTGATAATCATACACATCTATCCCAAAATCATGATACTCAGAATCCTCACCATGCCAATAAGCATAGCTGCGATAAACGATAGATTCTACAACTAAGGTATGAACCTCTATAATCATGTCATCTAAAATCTTCGTTGTGCCGACTAGTATAGCTGCGAGAAATTCTAAATTTAATAACTACGATATATACATCCGAAGTTAGGTCCCTACGTTTTCGTCTTGTCGACTAATATGGCTACGATAAACTCCAGGCTTCATAACCAAGCCGACGTTTTACCTTTCTTATTGTCCTCTCAACATATGTCATCAAAAGATACAGTAAGTCAGTCCATAAAATTTATCTCGATATAAAAAACGAGTTAATTAGTTATACCCCCTATGGTTTATACGTATTTTGGTAACTGTCCCCGTTGTTTTAAAAATAAAGAATACCTCCCTGGTTTATAGAGTTAATTAGTTGTACCCCCTGGTGCATAGAAAAAAGTGAGTGAAAAATTAAGCACCCAGGAGGGTGTTCTTTGTTTTTAAAATAACGGAAACAGTTACCAAAATGCATACAAACCATAGGGGGTACAACTAATTAACTGTATAAAAATCAAAATCAATCAACGAATCATCAAGAATAACAGCAAGCAAGGGTGAACTGGAACAAGAGGAAAGGATTTCGAATTGAGTTCAAAATAAGATTCTTAAGGATCGTCCCAGGAATCTCTCAAGAAGTCCTAATTATGATTGAGTAACCTCTCATCTAAATATCCTATTTTCTATATCCTATCGCAGGCTTGTAGTAGTACAACTAAGCCATTGCACTACTACGACATCGCTCTAATTGTGAAGTGGGACCTGCATGGGCCACCACTAAAAACGTATCACGACTCACGCCCGGTAAAAGGACACGAGACCATGGTACGTCCAGCCTATGCTGCAGTGTCGACGGTAGAACATTGTCCTAGGTCTCAACAACTATAACACAACATAATATACCTGTCAATACTACTCTTCCTACGGAGGACAATCACAGAAAGATACAACTCAATCATAAATAGCTAAGGAGGAATAATAGCATGATATGAAATGAGATAGATGACAAAGTTTAATACAAACCAAATACAAATAAGTCTAAGTATCAACAACATATCTCAAAGAGTAGATAATATAATATAACATCTCAGAAGATAACTGGAGACAAATCCAGATAATTATCTTAACAGTCTAATCTAGGCACTACTGGTGTCTCCTCTAGGCTAGCTAGATCCTCCTGGTGATCTAAGTTACAAGTGTCGTCTAGGCCTGCTCCATAATAGGTCGTACAAAAATCCTCCAAATCCTCTGTAAAATTTTGTTAACATATCATTCAGGATTGGAGCGAAGTACGTGTGAGCACCCTGAATTTCGGGCTGATTTTTTTATTTTTATTTTATTTTTTTGATTGTTTAGTTTCAATAAATAATTTATTCTGTTTATTTATCTGTAAATGTGCTTTTCCGTGCCTTTGATTCTTGGAGTGTCAGGGATGTTCAACTCTGAAAATCTTCTTCATGAGTTTTGTAGTGGACATGATTGCCTTCATGACGGTATATAGTGTCCCATCCAAACTTGTTCCCTTGTACTCCTTTTGCTTCGCACAACTTCGGATCAATTTAGACCATTTAATTATTAATTATTTTTCTCACTCTTTTTTTTTATCATTTTTAGCACGTTACCGTGAATTTTAATTTGAGAGCACAAGACCAGTTATTTTCTTGAAACTAACTTCTCATGCACGATCTACTCGAGTTGCTCTTCACCCATGACCTTCGTGTCCCACTCAGACACGCCATTTTGTGCTCCATTTACTTTACACAACTTTCCTGACACGTGACCCAATTTTATTTCACCCTACGGTGTCACATTCTTTTTCTAACTTGATTTGTGGGTACCCTGTCGACCAAAACCTGTCAGCCCCAATTATGGACATGGCCCACATTGAGCCTACTACCCACATGATACTTGGATTGGCGATTTCTTCAGTCCGTCACAATCTCGGTATATCCACCTTTACTCCTGTCAATTTTCATCCGTTGATTTTATCGTTTGATACATCAAAACCGGCCACCAAGTTGGCCGTTTAAATTGTATTAATTTTGGACAGTTTTGCGGGGTCAACTTCGTCAGCTTGTACCTCCTCCACCGTAGCTCCATTTGGTGTGCTATCAGTTCCTATGCGAAGCTGGTATAACCCTCTTGCTACCCCTCTAGTTTCGTTTCATTATGAGCTTGTTTGATTGGTTGAATTCGACGCCAAAGTTGGCCGTCCGAATTCGTAATTTCCAACTTGTAAAATTTCATTTTGAACACGAGACTCCAGATTTCATTTCTGACACCACCATTAGACTCGTGGCGTCGTTCTGGCATGTTTTCATTTAAAATTTGTTAGATTTGGAGGACGTGGGCCCTGGCACGTATTTCGGTGCAAAGTGGGTCCTACAGTCCGGGCCAACGGGACTTTTTGACGCCGGCTCATCGAAATCCAATTTCGGATACACCGTTGAGTTCGTATTGTCATTCTGGACTCGTTGACATATAATTGGATAGGTTTTGGTGGACATTGGATCCGGCACGCATTTCGGTACAAGTCGGATACCAATATCCTAGTCAACGAGTCATTTTGAGATCGGCTCATCGGAATCCAATTTCGGATATATCGTTGAGTTCGTATCGTCATTCTGGACTCATTGACATATAGTTTGCTGAGTTTTGAGAACATTAGCTCTGGTACGCATTTCCGTGCAAACTGGAATTCCAAGTTCTGGTCAACGGACAAAATTGAGTTCGGGTCAACGGAATCCAATTCTGGAGATACTGTTGGATTCGTATCGTCATTCTGGTTTCGTGGATATATAATTTGTTATATTTTATAGACTTGTTTTCTTGCACGTTTTTAGATGCAAAACGACTCCGACACGGACACCGTTTTGACCCGAAATTATCTTTTTGTCCTTGTGTCCAAATTGGACCGATGGGTAGGCTATCCTAGCTAATTTGACTATTCTGGACATGTTGGCGATGTTTATTTCATCATCCGACAATGTTTGTTGATAATTTCTCTGATTTTAACCCTTTTTATAATTAATTAATAATTAATTCTTATAATGTTCGTATTTTGGGATTAGTACAACGAAACTGAGCTCAGTCAATTCCAGTGATCTCTCATCGCTGAAATTGACAAGATGGACACGTGGATCACTATAATAAGATTATCAACTTTACCGTTGATCATCTCGTCTCGATTTATGTGTCGTAAGTTTCGATGTACCAATAACGAAGTGCACTTTATATCTTTAATAATTAGACTAGAATTGACCCTGTTTGACCAGAATTGACCAGTTGACCGAAAGTCAACTGTAAGTCAACACTTGACCTAGTTTGACTAGATTATTGGCCGGAGTCAACCTAGAGTTGTTTTGACTTAGAAGAACCTAGGATAATATAGATTGCTTGTAGAGATTCATTTATTACAACTTGAACACCTTATAACCTGTGTTGCTTTAAATAGGACTCTGTGGCTTCGGTTGGACCCCCTATACTTATCAGCTGTTCAGATTATCAGGCGAGTACATTCTCTGATCATTTTATATCCTGCTTAGAATTATTTCCTGCATTAAATTACTTTACTTGTACTGTCACGTTGGTCACACGGATTGGTACTATATGGATTCCTTCTTGAGATGTTATCCTTAGGGAGCATCGGGTACTACATGTTCTGTGCGTTTCACTTACATGGCGTATCACTATGCTTTATTGGTTCTTTGATCACTTGTGACATATACTCTTATGATCACAGAGTCTCCTAGAATCTCTTATCCCATTTACTGGGTATTCTAGAATCTCCTAGAATCTCCTAGAATCCCTATTTATGGGACATCCATGTATCACCCTTCGGGGGCCTTTGCATGAAATCATAACATAACCTGGTTGGATCCTTGTGTATTGATTGGGGGTACGGGAGAGTAGAAGTAGACATGTGAATAATACCCAAGTAGTATCTTATCAGAATCTCTTTCATAGTATCTTATCAGAATCTTCTATGCCATTTACATGTCTATATTGTACTCTGACTCACTAGCAACTGTTAGTCTCTATTTATAGTAGATATTTCTATTACAGCTCTCTCTGTTTACATACAACATTTCTTTCAGTACCTGTATCTTACTTTACTGCATGATTATATTTTCTAACCTGCTATGAACTGTTGAGATATAATGTGCTCGCTCCTGTCCTGACTGGACCTGTTGATAAATTTTACAGATAGCATGGAGGTTGCCTGCTAGCCTAGAGGAGACACAGTAGAGGTTGTATAGGTAGCTAGGATTTTGCTCAGTTTACTTTCAGTTGTCCTGAGTTGTATTTATGGATTTCTGTATTTGAGTTTTGAGATGTATTTCTGGGTTGTGTATCTTAGACACTTAGACTTCTATCTGCTATATCTTTTTTGGATTTCATGTTTTATCTATCTTCCATTATGCTCTACCTTAGATGTGATTGAGTTTACTTTCTGCTATGTCACCCCCATTCGAGGAGTATAAACTGCTTAGCCTTATACTGTTAGATGCATAAGACCTAGGACAGCGTTCTACCGTCGACACTGCGGCATAGGCTGGGCGTTGTTACGTTCTCGTGCCCTTACTCTAGGGTGCGGGTCGTGACACATTTTTAGTGGTGGCCCATGCAGGTCGAGTTTGTGTAGTGGTATTCGAACTAGAGTACCACTACAGCCTGCAGTAGGATTAGGATATATTTTTGAAGATACTCAATCACAATTAGGATCCCTTGAGAGATTCCTGGGACGACCCTTGAGAATCTTATTTAACTTCGATTTGAAAACTCTTTTTTCCTTGATTTAATTTATCTTTATTTTCTGTTGTTGAATTTGATTTTGATGGATTATTGTTGAATTTGAGTTTGTATTTATTGTTTTTGATGGAAGATTGTTGAATTTGAATCTTGATGTTAGCTGTAGCATCCGAGTTTGTATTTATATGATTTGAAGGATTTTTGTTCATTTTTGAATCTTGATGTTCGTTGATAAATTTAATTTTTGGGTATTCATTGTTGATTTAATTTAATATTTGTCAAGATGAAATTATATGGGCTAGGTCATCTAGATTATGGAATTTAGTCTTCTATAGTCACATTAGCCAGCATGGTGAGGACATATAGTCTGATTTTGGATATATTTCTCGGGTGTGGGAATTTAAGGTTTTCATAGCCAAGCGACATCGCAAAAATGTTAAATACCATGATTCTAGAGGTATGTGCCTAAGTCGAGGACTCTGTGATTATCGTAGCCTTGCTTACTAGTATGACGAGGATTTTAGAGTACCATGATTTTGGATAGACGCATATGATTATCAGATTGTACCTTAAATGTTTTTGAACATGTTTTCTCTACTTTTGTTCCAGTCCTTCAAAAAAAATTATTATTATTATTATTTGTTTGCTTTGTTTTTGCTTCTCATTATTTAACTTAGCAGTAGCTTTAGCTGTTTTATAAACCTTGTGTGACTTCTTACAAAATTTATTTCTTCTTAATACAATAAATCAATGATTTTGCTAGTCCTTATTTTGGATTTGGTATCATAATTCTGGTTTCGAAAAAAAATGGGTTCCTCTTTTAAACAGATAAGCAGAATAGATTCTATTATCATTCTTTTCCTGCCAATATTTTTATTACCATCATTCTTTGTCTTTTATACCTGTCCTTATTATATTAATTCCGTCTCGTATCACATTCTGTCAGCTGTACTTGAACCCCTGAATCTTTATATCGTTTTTATCTGAGAAATGTTGAGAAAGTGACGTGAATCATCTAGGTCAAAAATGATGTAATTGGTTATCATAGGATGATTTTGTAGGAATCAAAATGTTGGATGTCAAATATAAAGATTTGAAATGGAGATGTGGTAAACGTATAAAATGAAATCGAGGGATAAATGTTATCAATTTAGAAACAATCACAGAAAGTTGGTTATGAATAATTCATGGATGTATTTCAAAACTAATGAGGATGTTCAAGGTCAACCTAGTTTTGAGAACTTAGAAAATCTTGCTTATTGATTCTGGAAAACTTTTACTCTGAGGCTATGTAAAAATTTAGAAATAAAAAAAAGGAGAATTTTATTGTATTCAATGATCATGTGAAATTGAACTAGATATTGTAAGAGGGTGACTAGAGACAGAGAGAACACAAGGATTTTACGTTATAGAAATTATTTTAGATGATTGGGAGAAAATTGTAGAATTCAAAAGGATAATATTTGAAGGTGAACATTGAAGAAAATATAAAGGTTGATTTATAAATAAGAATAAATTTTGTGTGACATAGTGGTATTGGAGTTTAGTAAATACGAGACTCGATTTAAACAAGTTCAAGGATTTCATAAACTGGATTTAGAGATTTCGGATCTAAATTAAAACGAGGTGAAGGAATTTGAAATTTTGATTAAATGAATAAGTGTTGACTCCTAAAAAGAGGGGTATGTTTCGTGGAAAATGTTTTCAAAGTTAGAAATTTTGTCTATGGTGATCGTGGTAAAGGTTTAGATGACTGAGGTTATAAAATTTTGATGATAGTCATATGAAGGTTGATTTTCATATTGGGACTTGTGGAAAAAAAATATATGATTTGGCAAATGATAAAGTGATAGTATTAGAGAGATAATTTACTGGCTTCGTATGAGATCTTTCTTATTTTTCTCTAGAAGGGTTTTTCAATATCATTGAATCCTAGATTCCTTAATCATGACCAAATCGACTTCGATTATCTTTTCTTATCATATTAATATCTTGGGTTGTACTCAATGGAATTAAATTTGATTGTGACCTGAATTCCATCCTTGTATGCTCGTTCTCAGACTTTGTTGAACATGTTCCTCCATATTGCCCAAATCTTGATTTTCCTAATTTGATCAACTTAGGTCGTATCGAGACTAAATATTCTTAATATGTATTGTGATTGGAATTTTCCATGAAATTGGATTTCATTCTTTAACTTTGATTTTGATTTTTTTTCTGAACCCTTTAAAGATAATTGGTAGTTACTTTTCTTTATTTTTATGATAAGTACCAGTTTTCACATAGGATGGTAGGCTGTCTTACAATTTTGATGATTTGTTATTCTGTGTCTTTTCCGGTTTAACACCTTAGACTACTTGTGTGTTTTGATACCCTATGACCGTTTTGGTTAGCATGACTAGTATACCTAGATAAGACTTTTACTACCACCGTATGCCATGACCCTGTATGTCGTCTTTTTTTGATGATATGATTTGTTTAAGTTCTGGGACTTGATTGTGGGTGTTTGACCTAGAAGGAGTATGAACAATTCTAATTTCGAGGACGAAATTTTTATAAGGTGGGTAGGATTTGAGCACCCTGAATTTCGGACTGATTTTTTTTATTTTTATTTAATTTTCTGAATGTTTAGTTTTAATAAATAATTTATTCTGTTTATTTATCTATAAATGTGCTTTTCCGTGCCTTTGATATTTGGAGTGTCAGGGATGTTCAACTCTGGAAATCTTCTTCATGAGTTTTGTAGTGGACATGATTGCCTTCATGACGGTATATAGTGTCCCATCCAAACTTGTTCCCTTGTACTCTTTTTACTTCGCACAACTTCGGGTCGATTTAGACCATTTGATTATTAATAATTTTTTCCACTCTTTTCCTTGATCATTTTTAGCACGTTACCGTGACTTTTAATTTGAGAGCACAAGACTAGTTATTTTCTTGAAACTAACTTCTCATGCATGATCTACTCGAGACGCTCTTCACCCATGACCTTCGTGTCCTACTCAGACACGCCATTTTGTGCTCCATTTGCTTCATACAACTTTTCTGACACATGACCCGATTTTATTTCACCCCACGGTGTCACATTCTTTTTCCAACTTGATTTGTGGGTACCCTATCGACCAAAACCTGTCAGTCCCAATTATGGACATGGCCCACATTGAGCCTACTACCCGTATGACACTTCTGTCCGATTTATTGGAATCCCCATGTGCTACTTATTTACCCATGATCATCAACACCTATTTTTATTCGATTTTTGCACAATGTCCGGTTTTGATCCAACCCGGCTTGACCGAACCCAGTCCAAGCTCCATGTTATTCTCCATTATGACGCCCTCAGCCTCATTATCCTTGGAAAATATTAAGTACTCATTTTACCTATTTTTAATATTTAATGGAAAATTTTCTTTATTTAAATCCCTAGGAATGACCAATTTTTTCCTACATTCTATCCTAACCATTGGATTATCTCAATTAATCCTCACCATTAATTTCCCACATCCAACATACACAGCCCCTCTTATTCTGTAGCCGGCCCTAAGTTTGAGGAGGAATAGTTTTCACTATCTCTCATTAATTAACATCTCACCTCATTCTCTCTCTCCCTTTCTAAAATAATTCCTCACACAAAAACACCAACCACAGCAGCCTTCTTCCTTTCTCCTTCCCGAGCTCACTAGCCATCTCCCATGGCCGACCCATCCTTCCTCCTTCCGAGCACCAAATTCATTCCTCCTCTTTCTTCACATATCATCACCACCTATATATTAACCACCACCACCACCATCGACTCCATTCCCCCTCCTCCACTCGAACCACCCCCCTGACCACCGTCGGCATGCCTAGTCAGGCCGAGCGCCGCCGACGGGCGCCGTCGTGCAGGCCAGCGCGTGCCGCAGCAGGCCGTGCGAGCGCACAACAGTGACAGTAGCGCCCATGGCCGACAGTGCAGGCGCCGCCGTCGGCGTCGTGGCCGCCGTGGCCGACGAGGCCGACCTCCCCCATGGTCGGGCGCACACCCAGGCAGGCCCCGTGGTCGCCACTCTCCTCCCCTGCGCGATGTATAGACGATTCGTGCGTTTCGCACGAAGTTCCGTCGTGACGCGCGCGGAATCAAGTTCATTTTGACGCTCCGTTGCAGCGACTTCGCACATGATTTTCGGGAAATCCGACCGTTGGATTGGCGATTTCTTCACTCCGTCACAATCTCGGTATATCCACCTTCACTTCTGTCAATTTTCATCCGTTGATTTTATCGTTTGATACATCAAAACCGGCCACCAAGTTGACCGTTTAAATTGTATTAATTTTGGACAGTTTCGCGGGGTCAACTTCGTCAGCTTGTACCTCCTCCACCGTAGCTCCGTTTGGCATGCTACCAGTTCCTATGCGAAGCTGGTATAACCCTCTTGCTACCCCTCTAGTTTCGTTTCATTGTGAGCTTGTTTGATTGGTTGAATTCGACGCCAAAGTTGGCCGTCCGAATTCGTAATTTCCAACTTGTAAAATTCCATTTTTGAACACGGGACTCCAGATTTTATTTCTGACACCACCATTAGACTCGTGGCGTCATTCTGGCATGCTTTCATATAAAATTTGTTAGATTTGGAGGACGTGGGCCCTGGCACGTTTTTTGGTGCAAAGTGGGTTTCACAGTCCGGGTCAACGGGACGTTTTGACGCCGGCTCATCGAAATCCAATTCTTGATACACCGTTGAGTTCGTATCATCATTTGGACTCGTTGACATATAATTTGTTAGGTTTTGGTGGACATTGGATCCGGCACGCATTTCGGTGCAAGTGGATACCAATATCTGAGTCAACGGGTCATTTTGAGATCGGCTCATCGGAATCCAATTCCGGATATACCGTTGAGTTCGTATCGTCATTCTGGACTGTTGACATGTAGTTTGCTGAGTTTTGAGAACATTGGCTCCGGCACGCATTTCTGTGTAAACCAGAATTCTAAGTTCTGGTCAACGGATCAAATTGAGATCGGGTCAACGAATCCAATTCTGGAGATACCCTTGGTTTGTATCGCCATTCTGGTTTCGTGGACATATATTTGTTATATTTTATGGATTATTTTCTTGCACATTTTTCGGTACAAAACGGCTCCGACACGGACACCGTTTTGACCCAAATTACTTTTTTGCCCTTGTGTCCAAATTGGACCGATGGGTAGGCTATCCTAGCTAATTTGACTATTCTGGACACGTTAGCGATGTTTATTTCATCATCCGACAATGTTTGTTGATAATTCTCTAAGTTTAACCTTTTTATAATTAATTAATAATTAATTCTTATAATGTTCGTATTTCGTATTAGTACAACGAAACTGAGCTCAGTCAATTCCAGTGATCTCACATCGCTGAAATTAACAAGATGGATACGTGGATCACTATAATAAGATTATCAACTTTATCGTTGATCATCTCGTCTCGATTTGTATGTCGTAAGTTTGATGTACCAATAACGAAGTGCACTTTATATCTTTTATAATTAGACTAGAATTGACCTGTTTGACCAGAATTGACCAGTTGACCCAAAGTCAACAGTAAGTCAACACTTGACCTAGTTTGACTAGATTATTGGCCGGAGTCGACCTAGAGTTGTTTTGACTTAGAAGAACCTAGGATAATATAGATTGCTTGTAGAGATTCATTTATTACAACTTGAACACCTTGTAACATGTGTTGCTTTAAATAGGACTCTGTGGCTTCAGTTGGACCCCCTATACTTATCAGCTGTTCAGGTTATCAGGCGAGTACATTCTCTGATCATTTCATATCCTGCTTAGAATTATTTTCTGCATTAAATTACTTTACTTGTACTGTCACGTTGGTCACACGGATTGGTACTATATGGATCCCTTCTTGAGATGTTATCCTTAGAAACATCGGGTACTACATGTTCTGTGCGTTTCACTTATATGACGTATCACTATGCTTCACTGGTTCTTTGATCACTTGTGACATACTCTTATGATCACAGAGTCTCCTAGAATCTCTTATCCCATTTACTGGGTATCCTAGAATCTCTAGAATCCCCATTTATGGGACATCCATGTATCACCCTTCAGAGGCCTTTGCATAGAATCATAACATAACCTGGTTGGATCCTTGTGTATTGATTAGGGTAGGGGGAGTAGAAGTATACATGTGAATAATACCCAAGTAGTATCTTATCAGAATCTCTTCCATAGTATCTTATCAGAATCTCCTATGCCATTTACATATCTATATTGTACTCTGACTCACCAGCCACTGTTAGTCTCTATTTATAGTAGATATTTCTATTACAGCTCTCTCTCTGTTTACATACAGCATTTCTTTCAGTACCTGTATCTTACTTTACTGCATGATTATATTTTCTAACCTGCTATGAACTGTTGAGATGTAATGTGCTCGCTCCTGTCCTGACTGACCTGTTGATAAATTTTACAGATAGCATGGAGGTTTCTGCTAGCCTAGAGGAGACACAGTAGAGGTTGTATAGGTAGCTAGGGTTTTGCTCAGTTTACTTTCAGTTGTTTAGTTGTATTTATGGATTTCTGTATTTGAGTTTTGAGATGTATTTCTGGGTCGTGTATCTTAGACACTTAGACTTCTATCTGCTGTATCTCTTTTGGATTTCATGTTTTATCTATCTTCCATTATGCTCTACCTTAGATGTGATTGAGTTTACTTTCTGCTATGTCACCCCATTCGGGGAGTATAAACTGCTTAGTCTTATACTGTTAGATGTATGAGACCTAGGACAGAGTTCTACCGCCGATACTGCGGCGTAGGCTGGGCGTTGTTACGTTCTCGTGCCCTTACTCTAGGGTGCGAGTCGTGACAGTACGTAACTCTGAAAGCAGTTTTGTTGCATGGTAGGAAATATAGAACTAGCAATCGAAGAATATACATGACATGTTGTAGTGGAAATATAGGAATATAGCATCCAAATATGCAAGGAAAACTGAGTACATGAATAGGATAGAGAACATGGTAAACTGTAATAATATAAATGACTTAGAGAACAAGACAGTTATGTGAATGGTTTATTTGCACATGAGTTTTCTACGGTAACTCGATTATACATGAAGATATAATCGACATGCACATGAGTACACTAGAAGAGTTAATCACATAACTACTTCTACTCCCCCGCCCCAATTAATACAAATCCGATCACGACATTACATACATGATTGTTATTTTGCACATAAAGAACATGTGAGCACATGAGAGTACATGAGAGCACATGAGAGTACATGAATATATGAATATAAGGAGTACACGATGCACATGATGAAGTACATGAACATGGAATACCAATGTACCCGATAAGGGGATAACATCTCATGACAAGATCCATATAGTACCAATCCGTGTTAATAATGTGTCAGCATCAAGTAAAGTATCTAAAGCAGGTAATATAGATACTATTATGATGAAATAATCAGAGGTAGGTACTCGCCTGAGATCCAATGTGAAGTATCAACGACGTCCGATATAGTGCCTCGAAGGCCTAAACATGGAATATTGTGTCAATACTAAGTTTGGAATGAATGCAAGTCAATACTAGTCCAATTCTAGGTCATAACTAGGTCAAAGCTAGTCAAACTAAGTCAAAACTAGGTTTTCGGGGTCAAATTAGGTCAATTTGACTTAATAGTTGACTTTTGGGTCAAACTGGTCAACCTTGGTCAATTGAGTCAAATCTAGGCTAAGTATCAATATATATAACTATACCTATAATAACATCCACTACCCTATTCATGTACCACTTACCATTATATCTCTTGTCCATATCAATGGCACTTTAGCCCCTCAATTTACTAACCCGCTTAGCCTTACCCATATATATACCCCTATCTATGCACATACATCAATATACCATACCTGGGCCATATGGCTTTGTACCTATATTCCATGGTATACCACAACACCTATTACACTAACTTGGCCTACATGACCTGCCCTACCGATACTATATCATAATGTCATATGCCACTATCTCCTAATTATTTTAAGATATTTATATGCTCATAAATGTATACCTAACAATTTTCCCCAGATTATATTTAATCTATAATTGAAACCTATAACCATACATTTGTTTACCTCTACGTATTTCCAAACTCTATATCCAAATACTATAATATATGTATGACACTATCTTCTCACAGATTACCCATAGGGCATATCTAACTAGATGCAAAGTGTAAGGAACTACTCTGTTCTATACACAAGCAACCACTTGCTGTCCTCTTCATCTCTACACTCCTACAATAGTAGTAGATGTTGCTACTGATCCCTATACAAAATACACATGAGTGCGTACTATTGACATAGCACATATGTGTGTTTCCTAAAGCACACACACAAACAACCATGCAAACCTACTTCCCATGACACTCACCTATCTACAGGACACTAGAGTCTGTACACTTTACTGTAAACAAATACTAAAATATAATCCCCAGAGTCAAGTCAAACAATAAGTACACCAATGCATAGGCAATACCCGACCTCATATATCCATCTCCCAAATCCCTTAATTGTCATTCACTGATAGGACCCTCTCTCTCTCTCCCTTTAGATCAGTTACTTAGGATACTCTACACTCAAATCCTCTAACACAGCTACAGTTGATACTAGCTAGCTTACTAGCCCGAGATCACTTTACTCACAAATACTGCTACTATTAGCTCGAGCCCTAGTCATCTTCTTTTCTTATACTGCTGCTGCCACTACGTAGCCTTCCTCTTATTGGCTTCCCCTCACACCTCCCAACTACTTGCTGCCCCTAGCATAGGGACCTTCACTTTCCTGCCTATTGCTGGCCAATTGACCTTACCAAGCCAAGCAAACACCAAGTAGCCCTCATTTGTTATCGGTAATCAAATGTACCTATATGGTCCCCTTCCTCTAACACATATAGATATATAGGACACTCTCACACAAAATTAAAATGAACATACACACATAATTATATGGTATCATTCCCCCTATATGACTGATACATGATTCAGATGTATAACTGAATATTACATGATACATTATTCCATATCTGATACAAAGTATGGTTCATCGGCTGATACTAGGGATATAAGACCTATATATAAATGGCCCCCATCTCGCTGTAGTAGTTGCTACCCGAGCCTACTTCATCACCACTGATACATTCATGCTATATGACTGAATCCTATTGTCCCCCCCTTATAACTGATCCCCTTCATATCTCGGTTAACCACTATACATATATAACTCCTTCACTTAACACTCCCTCATCTTTTTACCTGTTTTCGAAATAACATGGAGTAATTTCCCTCCAATTCTAACAGTTATCAATAGGAGAACTAACATGGGGCTTTACATAGACTGATACCAATCTCTCAACTTCTTATTGCTGATATACGATTTCCCATATACTCTTACCTTATGCCCCTAACTAATATAAGTATACTATGGACTAATACCAGTGTATCCTAACACAAAATAATACTTGATATCCTCTCTAACATCGGTAACTAATTACATATGCCTTAAGGTTACACTAAACATATACCCACTTAACTTCACACAACTCCTCCACATAGATACACCTATTTTTACCTGTCTATTGCTGCATTGGCATAGGAATCCCTTTTCCCCTCTTCAAACTAACACACCCCCACTCATCTCATTCCTACTGACACTATATACTGCCTATCCTTCATTTATCTGTCACCTATATATATATTCTACATCCCCCCTCTCTATTCCTTGCTTCAACTACCTGACCACACTAAAGACTGAACACAAGGTTGCCCACACTCCTGCTATTGCAAGTGCACAGCAGTACACTTGCTTCCTCTGTTATGGCCTGTGCACAAGACCTGGCATGTGCCCCTCTACCCTCTCCTCATCAACTTGCACATTAGTGCCTCTTCACCTGGCCTATCGCCAAACTTCTATTGATCCTTCATAGCTATATGGCCTAAAGCCTATCGACTGATATATATATATATTATATATATATATATATAATATATATATATATATATATATAGACTTATATAACGGATACCCTAGATTATACATAGGGATAATACACATGAAGGTAGGACTGATGCTCAATCAGTCTACTGACTATAACACTTCTCCCTATGCCTCAAGTCAGTCCACAAGTATACAAAGCAGTCCACAAATATA
>JANAVB010022135.1:0-27550 GCA_029216955.1 Iris pallida
AATTTTAATCTTTATTAGTGCAATCACAAACAAAAATGCGATTATCGGTACGTTGTAATTAATAACGAAGAAAAGATCATTTAACCTTGTATTTTGGAAAAACTCGTCGATACCAAATTAGTATGATTAAAACTTTGTATTTTCGTAATTATATATATAAAACTAAATTTCTTATTTTAATGAGAAATACATGATTATTTGTTAAATATTAAAACTTGCAGATTTTATTGTGAGAAATCTTTATTAATTTTTATATGAAAATAACTTTTATCAGATTTATTCGTACGCTACAAAAACTCACAAAATCAGCAAATAACCAAAATCCTACACTACCAATTTACAAGCCACAGAACCAACAACCAGCTGGGCTTATGCCCATTATAATTTATTTACATAAATTGAAATAAGACAAAAACTGCCGTTAGTCCTAAACTTTAAATAAATTAAATATGAATAAAATTAAATGATAAAAATAAAGATAAAATAATTATTTATCGAGTCTCAGATATGGTCCAATCTTCAACTAGGCTAATGTCTTAACGTCCGGGCGAAGCCGGTTTTGTTTGCACTTAGCCAGGGCCCATTGACCAATACGGTCGTCGCCCAAAATCTAAATATTAAATAGAATTCCGAAATCCATTTTAAATTCATTTTTAAAAATATTCTTGAATTTACGGAAAAATCCGGCAGCATTTCCTCTATTTTTGGTCAACCCAAAAATGGGAAATACGCTGATAATTTTCTTGCAAATCCTAAACCAGGGAAACCCAAAAAATATATAAAGATAATCCACAACCAATCCACAGATTAATTCGGGACGATCCAAATAATTTCGGAAGTCCGAATTCAACCAAGAACGTCACAGCACTATACCGGAAATATCGGAAGCTAAAATATACCAAAATCCAATTCCCGAAAAGTTCCGAAAAAACCAAACAATCAACAGGACCTTTCGAAGGTTCCGAAAAATACGACGTCGCTAAAACCGAATTCCCAAGAGGGAATCGGGGACCATTCTCATCACAGACAGTAGAGAAATAGGACGGGACAGGGGTTATACCTCGGGTTGCTCGGCTAGAGCTCTCAGATGATTAATAAGAAGAGAAATGGAGTTCCGAACAGCAATGCAAACCCGGACAGCGTCCAAACTGGAACTTAGCTCCTGGCCGAAAACGAAAAGCCAAAGAACAGCGGATCGGTGCTCGGAACAACAGTGGACAGCGAGCAACGTTGTCGCGGGACTGCGGGAACAGCGATCGGGGTCGGGATGGACCGAACAGCGGCACAGAAGACCCGGGAAGGCGCCGGTCGGCCAGAGGGGTCCTCGGAAGGGCTGGAGAGTCGGGGCGCGGCTCATGGGGGCGCAGGGCGGCACGGCTGAGGGAGGCCGCGGGGACAGCACGGGCGCCGGAGGTCGCTGTGCCAGGGAGGGGCGCACAGCATTGCGGGGAAGCCGGCGCTGCCAGGGAGGCCGGAGGGCGCCTAGGGAAGCCGGGGGCTGGCGGCTGGAGTGCACCGACGGGAGTTCGGTAGGGGTCGGCTCGGGCTCCGGGGTTAGAGTGAAGGAAAAGGGGGTTTGGAGAGAGTGGTGTTCTCGGGAGAGAGTTTATGAGGGGTGGGGAATGAGTAGTGAGGGAAAAAAATATAAGGAAAGTTGTGAAGGAGAAGTTGAGAGGAGTGGGTTTAAAACGTGGAGGGGTGAACGGGGGTTACTGAAGGGGAAGAGGAGGGGGTGGTTTTCCAAGTGTGGAGGAGAGCAAAGTGAGGAGAGAAAAGAGTTGAACGTGTAATGAGGGTTGCTGGTCCAACTGGACCAGCACAATATATATATATATATATATATATATATATATATATATATATATATATATATATATATAAAAAAAACAATTTAGATTCCAAAGATAAGGTTAGATCCGGGTCTGGGTTCGGAAATCGGGTCCGGACTCGGATCTGGCCAGAAATAAAAAAAACATATTTAATTTTGAATTTATTTTAAACTCACAAATACTAATAATAATAATAGCAATAATATTATAATATTAATATTAATTTACTTACGAAAATTGGGTTTCACAATCTTCCCTTCTTAGAAAATTTCGTCCTCGAAATTTAAAAGGTAGGGTAGGAAAATCAAACAGGTACGGGTACTGCGCCCGTAACTCAGGTCCAACAATAAGAATTTCCAAGGCAGTCGTGGATGAGACGGTTTAGGGACAAGTTTCATTTATGATATCATCCATGCAGAAAAATACAAAAGCGAACCAAAGTGCACGAGGTTGATCAGACCATCATGCACCGGTCCTGATTAGACAATATATTAGTGGGTGCACCCAATAAAATACTGTCATGATCAAGCTTGATAAAGAAATAGCTTGCAAAATTAGGCTAACTTAGCAGCATCAGTCAAGTTTAGAACGAAAGATAATAATTGCAAGAATTAGAATTATGTGGCAGCTTCAGAGTTTCTGATCTTCATCTCACCCCTGTCTAATATTAACACTGGCTTCTCTGGCACTGTAAGGATTGATCTAATCTCCAACTCTGAATGATCCAGAAAATATGACTCAGATTCGGGATGTAGTATCTGAGCTTCGATACGTGGAAAACGTTGTGCACACCCTCAAGATTAGCTGGTAGAGCTAACCGGTATGCTACTTTTCCAACTCGTCTTTAAAACTTCAAATGGCCTGATGTACCTGGCCTCAATTTTCAGCTCCATCAAAAGTGATCGTTCCTCTGGTAGGAGAAAACTTCACAAAAATGCTATCTCCTTCTTCAAACTCCACTGGTCGACGACTACTATCAACCCAATGCTTCTGTCTGTCTTGGGCAATCCTGAGCTTGTCTCTAATTACCTTCACTTCTCTGCTGCATTAGTCACCATCTCGGGTCCCAGCAATATTCTTTTTCCTACTTCGTCCATGCAAGTGATGTACGACAATGACGTCCATAGAGTGCTTCAAATGGTGTTATACCAATTCCAGCTTGGTAGTGTTGTTGCAAGAGAACTCCACCAAATACATTTGGTCTTCCAAGACCCTCCAAATTCCAAGACGCAAAATCTTAATATATCTTCAAGCGTCTGGGTTGACCTCTCTGATTGCTTGTCCCTCGGTACTCCATAAATCCGGTAGATGTGCCTCTCGTACAATGCTGCCAACTTTTTAGTGGATAAACCAACTTGAAAGGATAAAGTGAGCTGACTTAGTCAGTTGGTCCACAATAATCCAAATGGTGTTCTTCCCTCCTTGGAATCAAGGAAATCCTGACACATAGTCCATCGTTATGTGCTTCTACTTCCAGTCCGGAATGTCCAGCGACTGTAAAAGTCTGCGGCGGGTCTCTGTCAGCTAGCCTTCACGTGTTAACAAATTAAACATCTAACCTCAATTCTGGATACATTCTTCTTCATTCCATACCACCAAATAATAGTACGCATACCCTGATACGTCTTGCTAGGATGTATGGAATGCTGGTGCGCTTTTTTGCATTAGCTTGTTCCTCAGTTTCGCTAGATAGTACACAAAGCCTCGTACCATTCTTCAGAGCTCCATCACTGGCAAATTGAGAAACCCTCAAGTGTTCCTGCCACACATTTGATCTCTAAGTTTGCAAAGTGCCTCGTCTTGAAACTGAGTCTCCTTGATTTTGTCCATCAGACTTGAATGCAATTTCAACTACATCATGGTTGAGTCAGCTCCAGCTTCTTCCTTTCCATCTTCAGACAGTATAATCTCCAGTCCAAACTTCTAATGTCTTCTAGCAGGTGCCGCTCCTTGGTTAAAACATCACCATAGGATATCGACTAAATGCATAGCGACCTCATTTGCTTACCTGAATGGTATTGCAGGTCGATGTCGAAATCCTTCATCTGCTTCTGCCATCTTCATAGTCTTTTTGCTCAGCTCCTTCTGAGTGAAGATATATTTCAGACTTTTGTGGTCCATATATTTCCACTCCCTTTCTATAAATATAATGTTTCCATAGCTTCAAAGCAAGGATAACCGCATTAAGCTCAGATCATGTGTGAGGTAGTTCTTCTCATGAGTCCGTAATTGCCTAGATATGTAAGCAATTATTTTCCCATGTTATTGAAGAACGCAACCAGTCCTTTATCAGAGGCATCATAGTAGATTGAGAAACCACCGGTTCCTGCGGGTAGCGCTAGTATCGGTGCTCTCTTTTTCAGTTCCTCAAATGATGCCTGGCAAGCATTCCGTCCATATGAACTCTTCATTCTTCTTGTGAGCTTCATATTGGCTCAGCGATCTTGGCAAAATCCTTCACAACTTCGGTAGTAGCCAGCCAAGTCCAAGAACTTTAGCAACGGAACTTGGGGTAGTCCACTTCTCAATAGTAGTTATCTTCTTATGATTTACCGAAATTCCTTCTCTTATGACAACATGGCCAAAATCTATCTTGTCTAAGAAAATCCACATTTAGATAGCTTTACCATAAACTTTTTCCTCAAAGTTCCTAGAACTTTCCTCATGTGCTTTTCATGCTTTTCTTCAGTTCTTTGAGTATATCAGAATGTCACCAATGAAGATGACAACAAAACTGATCCAAATACTCATAAAAGACTCAGTTCATGAGATTCATGAACACAGCAGGAGCATTCGTAGTCCAAACGACATGACCAAGAATTCGAACTACCCACACTTGGTGTTGAATACCGTCTTGGGAATGTCCTCTTTCCTGACCTTGATCTAATGGTGATCAGATCTTAAGTCAATCTTCGAAAACCTTAACTCCACTCAAATTGATCAAACAGATCAATCAGAAAAAAGTACTTGTTCTTTAGTGCCCGATAGTCGACGCACATCCGTATTGTTATCCTTCTTGGCACAAACAGATAGATGTTCCCTAGGGTGAAGTTCCATTTGGATAAATCCTAGAGCCTTCATTGATCTGGTCCTTCATCTTCTTGGCCTCCTTCGGGTTGACTCTATAGTCCCTTAGAGATGGGAGAGCCGGGACTAGGTCAATGATGAATTCTATGCCTCGAACTGTGGTAATCCGGGAAGACTATCAGGGAAGACATCTACCATAAAGGTGTAACTAAATTTTTTTATTCATATGGAGAATTACAGCAAAAACTCTCATGATTGATCTAAGGACATCCTGTTACAACTTCTTACAACAATAGATAATGCTATTCAGCAGTCCTAAGTATTAATCTTTATGGCTCTGGATCTTGCATGAGCAGTCTCCAACTTCTTCATCTTCTATGATCCTCAAGTCTGCATCATGCCTTCCTGCAGTGGTGTAGAAGGTAAGGTCTGCTGGATGGGAAGAGAGTCCCTAGGTTGCGGCATAACAGGTGTAACTGGAATAGGTACTCTGGTATGATGGAAAGATAAGGGGCAATCCTTAACCCGATGTTTAGCAGATCCACATACCAAATTTCTCCAATCTTTGCGACAAATATTGGCTTGGTGACCAGGCCTTTTACAGTAGTCACAAACCAATAGCTTCTTATGATATGACTGCCGGATAGTAGGGCTCCAACATCTTCTATATTCAGGGGCATCCCTCCTAGGACGAGGTTCCGCTCCAACTCGGTTTAAGATAGCTAAGGCTACATCATTGACGTTCTTCATGACTTCTATCGTGATATCCATCTGTTCCTGCTGGGCTTCAGTTTGAGCTTTCTGGGACTCCATGATTTCTTGAAATAGGGCAACCATTTGGAAGATGTTCGCTAGTCCTTCGGTTATGGGACCAGCACCAGCACCAGCTCCAGTTCACCAGCAACAGCAGTTCCCGTTCCCGAGGCCATTGCCAACTCAGGCCCAGACTTTTCAGCAACAGAACCCGCGGCAGTTTGCCTTAGCCCAGGCTCAGGTTCAGAATCGGCCGAGAGGTATATGTGCCCTCTCATCTTGCTTTTCTACCGTCATTATGCGGGTGCATGACGTATTTCATGTATCCTAATTATGACGGAACATCTCGGACCCGAGCCATATCCTAGGTCATTCGAAACTGGTTATTGGTACCAACCTTTTCGTATAAGGATAGGCACGTATCCATGTTTGACCAAAGAGGGAGACCTCAAGCGCAAGACTATTAGTTTAGTTCGTGTTTGCTTGAGTTCATCGCTCCTTGGGAGAGTCAAATATGGGAGTGTGAGGATGATATCAGATCACGTTATCCCAATCGGCTTGGCTCGTAGGGTGTAATATTTCCTTATGCCTTACGCTTCGAATCCTTGCTTGCATGAATGATTGTATGATTGATTGGTAGTGGTAGATTGCCTATGATAGAATAGCTTTCCCTTATATCTCTAGCCTCTTGATTAAATTTCGAGGACGGAATTCTTTTAAGGTGGGTAGAGTTGTAATGCCTGTGGTTCGTATTACGTGTTCTTGGAATACGTGTACGTATTTTATTTTGTATCGCATGATTTCCTTCTTGGCTTGGTTTATTCCTGGTTCGGGTTGGTTGGTTCGGCTTGGCTTGGTTTTGATTGGGTTCATGATGAACCCAAGGTGAACCCCCTACCTACCCCCACCATTTGTATTTATTAGCCCTCTTCATTCTCTCTCTCCATTTATCATCTTCTTCTTCCCTATTAACTTCTTACCTACCAGAGAGAGGAGAGAGAGGTCTAGGCAAGTGCATCTTGCTTCATGGGGGAACTCCAATTTTATTACTTCATTCTCTTCCTTACTACATTCTAAAGCACTTTAGAACTTGGCATTTTCACTTTCCATGGCTAGATTCTTGTAGATCTATATTTACATTATTTTCAGATTTCTTGGGTTTTGATCTACTTAATCTGGTTATTTTCGAGTTTTGATGGTTCCATGTTGTAGAGAATTTCGTTCTACCCCATTTTGACCTATGGAAGTTCTGATTTGGACTCCGGATGATGAAGTTGTGGAGCTTGAGAACTTGACTTTCATGGTGTTCATCTTCTCAGAAATTTGGAGAATATGAACTGTGCTTGGACTTGACTTGACCGTATGACAATTCATGCGGCAAGTGATTCAGCCGCATGAGACTCTCAGCCGCATAGGCTGAGTCTCATTCTTGGCCGCATGGACTTTTCTCCACTTGGCCGCATATGCGCCCTTGTACTCTTCTGAGCCGCATGAACATTCTTAGCCGCATGAGCTCCCACCACTTGAGTCGCAGCCGCATATGACATATCTCCCGCTGGCCGCATAAGCACCACATTCCTGAGCCGCATGACCCTTGCTTGGACCCAGCCGCATGGACTCGATTGATTGAGCCGCATGGACTCGATTGACCTGAGCCGCATGGACTCAATTGATCGGGCCGTATGGATCCAATTGATTCCAGTCGCATGCGTTTTTGAACCCTGCGCTGTATGGATTCGATTGATCTCAGCCGCATGGGGCCAAGAACATTCTTAGCCGCATAGGGTCCACCCCTCCCTGCCAGCCGTATGAACCCCCATCTCCACACTTCCCAGCCGCATGGACCCGAACTCCTTCTTGGCCGTAGGGGCTTTTCCCTTATTAGCCGCATGCGCCTGACCCCATTCAGCCGTATGGACAGTTCTCATCCAGCCGCATGAGTCTTACCCTTTCCTGACCGTATATGCTTTAGCCACATGGCTCTCCTATAGCCCTGAATATTGATATTTTATTAGATATTTTACGTCCATTTTATATCCTTACGCCTTTTGTCCTGAACTTGAAAATCATGAATTCATTTGATATGTTTGGAATTAATAATTGAGTATGACGTGATAGTGACCAGTAGTGGTACACTTCTGACATAATAACCTGACACGACCTGATAGTGGCCCGTCGTGGCGCACTCCTGACTGGTACGCTTGGCATGATAACCTGACATGATTATCTCGAATAGCTGTTGCGACGGCTACCTGACATGACATGACTTGTATAAGTAACCTGGACACCGTGGGCGATTGTGCTTGTACAAATAATCCCGTCCTGTCTTGTATCATGTCTAGGAGGGGACTCCTGAGTACCACGGTCAGGAGTACCTACTGAAATGGACTAAGGTTAATGACTAGTATAATTCATTAGACATGAAGAGATGTTCCCCAGTTACAGGCGATCCCGTTATCCCGGCCGCAAATGTTTGGACTTGTAGCCTGCCGACGAGTAGGGCACATTTCCAGCCCACTGTCATGTGGGGCACTCTTGATTGTCACTTAAATGATTGAACTCTCTAAATTGTCACTATAATGATTGCCTGGATAACCTGGATAGCTGCAGGGCCTGTGACTACTTGGAGCATCTCATTGCATCTTGCTAGTAACTAGGATTGTGATAATCCTAGTTAGTTAATATAAAAAGCCGTAGGCAATGATTGGCCGTGATTGATTGGATGGAGTCTAGTACAGTATAGTATTGTCTAGAAGTGATTGATTGCAAGATTGTACCCGAATGATTAAAGGATTGTCACTATAATGATTGTCACTATAATGATTGTCACTCTAGATTGTTACTATAACGATTGTACTCTATTGTCTCTCTAGCGTATTGCACTCTTTATTGTCACTTTTATCATTGTACTCTGTCCTTTTCACGTTAATGATTGTCACCTTTAGCAATAAATGATCAGAGACTAAGTTCTGTTCAGGCGAAGGGTTACAATCTCGGTCCTTGTTTGGTTTAAGGATTGTAACCTGGCTTCCGGACTAGTACATTCGTCTTCTCTTCATATATTGTCCAGCTATAATTTATTTAGCACGATTCTCCAGTTCTTTATGTCAATGATGCTTCTCTTAATTATTTTCTCTGATTGAGATAAGTGCATTGGTAGTGCACAAATCTCAATCTGCATTATTTATTGTTGTTTTCTTACATATTGAATGCTAATGATTTGCTGGTTTTAGTTCTTAAGTGAAGTCTCCTTTGTGGCACTTGCTCTTTCTGGGGTCTGACCCAGCTGGTTTTGTATGGCCAGATATCGGAGCAGCACCAAAGGATCTCCCTGCTTTCCAGCCCGATGGTGGTCACCAGGCGTAACTAGGGCATCGAGTGGGTTTCTTTTGTTCTCCCACTATAATATTGTAAATTATTCTTTTGAGGCGTTAGCCGACGAGCAAGTGTTAGCTCGATTGTATTTACTTACTGTCTGCCTGCGGGCTGTAACATGATTGACAAGCCTCGGGGGTTGATCATGTATGACTGAACTCTTGCTAGTCCTCACATTTTGTAACGACTAGCTTCATGATCATTTCGATATATAATGTATGGGACGCCTTACTATTGTGTATTTGGTGGTCTGATATCTTGTAAACTATTATTAGTTGGTTGAGATTGAGACAATAGGCTATTTTATGACCTTAAGAGATTGATGGATTGTAGTGAAACCCTCACATATCTAGACAGCCGTAACCGTATAGCGGTATGGATTCCATTCCGTTATACGTAGCTGGCTATGTCTGCCCCCGCTCTCCAGTATTCTGGTTCTGGGGCGTGACAAGATGACACCTCATCGCCAGCAGGATTGGTCTTGTCAATGGTCATTCTCTGGAAGGTTTAGGATGTAAACATAAGCAAGGTATCCTACCAGTCTATAATCAAACAAAAATATTTATTTATAATATATTTCGGTCCTATGTTATGACAAATTGATGTTCTAGTGTTCTAATTGTTTCTAAATATGTTTTCCTAAGTTGTTGTTCTGGACCTGCATGGGCCACCACTAAAAACATGTCACGACCCGGTCCCAATTACTTGGGTCGAATCGGATCATGCCCAGCCTGCACCGTTGTTGAGACAGCGGCAGTAAGCTGTATCCACTTGTAGGTAATACCAACAACACAATAATTGCCACAATTTAAATATTTTGAATAGTTTAAAACTTTTTACAACAAAATGAAAGATACATCTGAAATACACTGTTTTCCACAAACATCATGAATCATAAAAAGAATAAGAAAATCTAGGCAACCAGCTCATCAGTCTCGAGATCTTCGTCCTCAAGTTGGGATCTCGGGAAAAATACCACGGAATAAAGCATCATCAGTGATACCTAAAATATTGGGTCTTCAGTCAGGAGGGAGCAAAGTACAATTTATGCTAATTTAACAATTAAAATAATAATAGAATCATGCACTTTTAAACAGTTTAAAAATGAACATTTTTCTAGCAGTAAAACAGTGTGATTTGAATAGGCAATAAATATGACCGGCTTGGATTTGTTATAGTTCAGATACGGCTTATCCCCGTGTGTATGAGGGGTAAGCTAATAGTTACAGTAGTTACAGTAGTTACAGTAGTTTGGATGTGGTCATACTCATTACACTACTCCCCAGTCCCCAAACAGTTACAGTAGTTACAGTAGTTACAGTCAGTGCTCTCAGAGAGAGTTCCATGTTGCATCGTGGTTTAAACTTGCAGTAAAGCGACTATTAAATAATTGTAAACTAACACAAAATGTACTTGCCTTGGTTTGACTGGATTTGAAAGGTTGAAGACTTCGAGATGGAAATTAGACTCGTCCTCGTAATCCTACATTCGAGAAGTTCGACTCAGAATCCAGGGTTACCAAGCTAACTATGCTAGTTGAAATCTCTAATTGTGTCCTAATCAATTTTAATCTTTATTAGTGCAATCACAAACAAAAACGCGATTATCGGTACGTTGTAATTAATAACGAGGGAAATATCATTTAACCTTGTATTTTGGAAAAACTCGTCGATACCAAATTAGTTTGATTAAAATTTTGTATTTTCGTAATTATATATATAAAACTAAATTTCTTATTTTAATGAGAAATACATGATCATTTGTTAAATATTAAAACTTGCAGATTTTATTGTGAGAAATCTTTATTAATTTTTATATGAAAATAAATTTTATCAGATTTATTCGTACGCTACAAAAACTCGCAAAATTAGCAAATAACCAAAATCCTACACTACCAATTTACAAGCCACAGAACCAACAACCAGCTGGGCTTATGCCCATTACAATTTATTTACATAAATTGAAATAAGACAAAAACTGCCGTTAGTCCTAAACTTTAAATAAATTAAATATGAATAAAATTAAATGATAAAAATAAAGATAAAATAATTATTTATCGTCCAATCTTCAACTAGGCTAATGCCTCAACGTCCGGGCGAAGCCGGTTTCGTTTGCACTTAGCCGTGGCCCATTGACCAATACGGTCGTCGCCCAAAATCTAAATATTAAATAGAATTCCGAAATCCATTTTAAATTCATTTTTAAAAATATTCTTGAATTTACGGAAAAATTCGGCAGCATTTCCTCTATTTTTGGTCAACCCAAAAACTGGGAAATACGCTGATAATTTTCCTACAAATCCCAAACCAGGGAAACCCAAATATATATATAAAGATAATCCACAACCAATCCACAGATTAATTCGGGACGACCCGAAATAATTTTGGAAGTCCGAATTCAACCAAGAACGTCACAGCACTATACCGGAAATATTCGGAAGCTAAAATATACCAAAATCCAATTCCCGAAGAGTTCCGGTAAAAACCAAACAATCAACAGGACCTTTCCGAAGGTTCCGAAAAATACGACATCGCTAAAACCGAATTCCCAAGAGGGAATCGGGGACCATTCTCATCACAGACAGTAGAGAAATAGGACGGGACAGGGGTTATACCTCGGGTTGCTCGGCTAGAGCTCTCAGATGATTAATAAAGAAGAGAAATGGAGTTCCGAACAACAATGCAAACCCGGGACAGCGTCCAAACTGGAACTTAGCTCCTGGCCGGAAACGGAAAGCCACAGAACAGCAGATCGGTGCTCGGAACAGCAGTGGACAGCGAGCAACGCTGTCGCGGGACCGCGGGAACAGCGGATCGGGGTCGGGATGGACCGAACAGCGGCACAGAAGACCCAGAAAGGCGGCCGGTCGGCCAGAGGGGTCCTCGGGAAGGGCGCTGGAGAGTCAGGGCGCGGCTCACGGGGGCGCAGGGCGGCACGGCTGAGGGAGGCCGCGGGGAAAGCCCGGGCGCCGGGGGTCGCTGCGCCAGGGAGGGGCGCACAGGGTTGCGGGGAAGCCGGCGCTGCCGGGGAGGCCGGAGGGGCGCTGCCAGGGAAGCCGGGGGCTGGCGGCTGGGGTGCGCCGACGGGAGTTCGGCAGGGGTCGGCTCGGGCTCCGGAGTTGGAGTGAAGGGAAAGGGGGTTTGGGGAGAGTGGTGTTCTCGGGAGAGAGTTTGTGAGGGGTGGGGAATGAGTAGATGAGGGAAAAAATATAAGAAAATTTGTGAAGGAGAAGTTGAGAGGAGTGGGTTTAAAATGTGGAGGGGTGAACGGGGGTTACTGGAAGGGGAAGAGGAGGGGGTGGTTTTCCAAGTGTGGAGGAGAGCAAAGTGAGGAGAGAAAAGAGTTGAATGTGTAATGAGGGTTGCTGGTCCAACTGGACCAGCACAAAATATATATATATATATATATATATATATATATATATATATATATATATATATATATATATATATATATATATATATATATATTTTAAAAAAACAATTCAGATTCCAAAGATAAGGTTAGATCCGGGTCTGGGTTCGGGAATCGGGTCCGGGCTCGGATCTGGCCAGAAATAAAAAAAACATATTTAATTTTCAGAATTTATTTTAAACTCACAAATACTAATAATAATAATAGCAATAATATTATAATATTAATATTAATTTACTTACGAAAAATTGGGTTTCACATAATCCATACTAGGTAGACTTGTCCCATTGTTCCATAACACCACTAGTTTAACTCTTGTAAGTTGGGTAGACACCTCACGACCTAATATTTATTTTCCTTGTGACCCATATTAACATGATTACTTAGACTATAGCCTTCATAGGACCCTAACTTATCTAGCCTACCAAGCCTTAGATAAAAGACAGTAGGATGAATTTATAGGAACAATCACATGACAAGACTTAGATTCCTAAGGAGCTGAACTAATTCTACCTTCTTTCACTCTTATGCTCTCGTGCCTATGTTTTTACCATCGAGACTAATGCTGCTAAATAGCCTAATTTTTGCAAGCTTACTTTTATTGAAGCTTGTTCAAGAACATATTTTATTGGGGGCCCCTACTAACATATTGTCTAGTCAGAACCGGTGCATGATGGTCTGATCAACCTAGTGCACTTTGGTTCGCCTTTCACACTATTATCCTACGTGGTTGAGATATAGTTAAACTTACCCCTTAGAATCTCATCCACTATTGCCTTGACGATTCTTTTTGAATTATTCGGCCGCCTTTGAACCATGTATTCGTATTCGATAATATCGTCTTTGAACTCTATATTGCTTTCGCTTTCACCTATTTTAGAAGGACGAAAGCGCTGTACTTGAATTTCCTCTAGCTATCCTATCTCTTGCGACCATTAACACTCGATGTGACTATATCGTTGTCCTAACTACTCGTTCCTTCCTCAACCTTCTATCACGACTTACTAATCACTTAAATTAGGAGTGAATCTAATCGTTCTCCTAATCGTGCCATCAACCTACTCCCAAGAAACCATATCTTAAGTCTCTAAATTATTTATATGGATCCACTTAAAACTTTTAATCTTTTCCTTTTACGTTTATTAGCCATGTCCGTGATTTATTATCTAAATTACGATTTTCTAATGCTTGTTTATGTTGTTTCTTGCCTCGCCCAAGGACTCGTCGAATTGTCATTAAAAATATACCCCATTTGCCTTCTTACCCCTACTTATTCTTAATTTCGAGGACAAAATTATTGTAAGTTGGGTAGGATGTAAAATTCCTAAATTTTTACTATATTTTAGCACTGATTTTTTTTGTGTTTATACGTCGCATAGTCGTATTGTACGTCGCACGAGAATTTACATTTTTTCGTATTTACTCGTCGAGTGCGAATATGTGCGAGGTACATATTTTTAGAAAAATAGTTTTTGATTTTATTATCGGTAATGGTTTCAAAATTATATATATAATAATTATTTTTATTAAAAGTTGTGAAAAGTATCTATCGAGGTTGCCAAAACTTATTATTTTAGTTATTTATAAAAGGCTATCTTATTTTAATAAGTGGTAATTTAGAAAAACTAGATTATGTGAATATTCTACTCATGTAAAGCGCATGAAAATTATTTCATGTATATTTTCAAAATTTATTTTTATTATTTATAATAATTTATTTAGCACGAAGGTATTTTAAATATGTAAATATTTATGTTTATTTTCGAAATTATTTTTACCTAAATTATTTAAAGGGTATTTTGAAGATATTTCCTACTAATATTTAAAATATACATTGAAATTTTTGAAATTAATTATTATATAAATTTTATAAAAAGATATTTTGGATATATTTGTGATAAATTAAATTATGATTTGATTTATTGATTTAAATTAAATAGTTTAATTTAAATGTGTAATTTATCTATATTTAAATAGGATTTGGATTTAGATATGAATGTATTGGTTTAAATTTAATAATAGAATTATCTATTTGGGTTTAAATAAATCCTAGTCTCTATCTACATTGGATTATATTTGATTGAGTTACTTTTAAATCAATTTGAATTAAATAAAGAAAAATCTAAGAGAAATTAAAACTCTTCTTAATCCTTATCTAGATAAGACTTTTGTAAACCCCTTGATTTTTCAAAATAAATATTTGTAGAATTTTTGGATTTTTTAATAACTATTTATTGACTTATTATATAATTTGTATTATTTTACATATATTTAGTATAGTGCTCATTGGTGAATTTAGTATAAAAATATATAAAACTATTTTTCTAGTACATTAAGGATCTAAATTATATTATACAATTTCTTTTCCTCAAAATTTTAGGATTTATTTCATAACTTTTATTACTTTTTACATGTTACTTATATTGTACACTATTTACATAATATAGAATAAATGTCAAATTATTATTAGATATTTCAGCTTGTATAAATGAGATTAGATGAAGGTTGTTTAAATAAATATTAGCTCTATTTATTATCTATAGTAATTTTAAATAATGTTATAGATAATTTAGATAAATATAAACTATATTTTAAATTAATACTAATCGTACTTCTACTTGGAAAACATCTTTATCTATATCCTATCATAACAAAGCAAACTCACATTTATTTAAATCAAATCCTATCTAATTTAGGAGATAAATCTGAAATAAATACCTATATAAACCCACTACATCCCCCTTCTATCATCCATAATTCGAAATTATTTTTAGTCCAATAGAAACTCTAAAATTCGTCATTAGAATTCAGCCCCGCTTTTTAGTAGCAAGAGCAACTTGGAACGAAGATATCTCCTTGCTCCGAACTCCATTTTACCTCCAGTTTTTTTTAAAAGAAGCGTATCGAGGTAAGATTTCTAAAAACATATTTTATTAGACAAAATTCATTCTGTAGATTTCTGTAAAACTATTTGAGTATTAGATGTTCAAAAAATAAACGTGTTTCAGTATTTTTGCGATTTCGGGAGTTTCCGGAAACGAAAATGTGATCCGTTTAGTTTTTCGGAAATCTAATACGAAAACTATGCCATATCCTAATTATAGAATTTATTAAATAAATTTAATAGGTATAGTATTAATTATAATTAGATAATAGACTACTTTCAGTATCCGGAGATGTTTGTTTGGACCTTAGTTCCTCGGCAGCCGTTGTTCCACCTACTTTTCTGTCTGATCTTCGCCACCATAGTTCTCAGGACTCAAACAAGTATACCTTACTAATTAACTATCAAATTATTTATTTTCTGTATTATTTATTTTGTTTCATATTGTTAGTTTCCTTTATTATAAACTGCGCGTCCAAGCCATACTTGGGTGCAAGCGACTCTATTAGTCGTTTTACTTTACCATATACATGTTAACTTAGTTTTAGCGGACTACCTTCTTGTAGGGGGACATCCTTATATCTCTTTGGGCCATGACACTCACACTACACGGTTTGTGGCATTTTGCTAGGGACATGACTTATGGACTGGCCATCCCTAAAGTCGGGTGACAGATAGATAATCGTAACTGCTATGACTAGGGTTTTAGAGACTTAAGCAGTTACAAAACTGAACGAGCCATGGACATGACTTGAACAGTGTGGGAAATATTGGGGGAGGACAGTCGCTAGTGCGTATGGGAATCCAAACAGGTAAACCACAGTCTCCGGATGGAACTGTGGCAATTTATTTGCAGATGTCCTCTGACATTTTGGACGTTACGGACGGATACGGATCACTGGATGCCAGTTACGTACACATAGCCTAAAATCCCACCCATGCGCATGAAAGTTGTCCTCTAAATTGCACATTTGGCGGTTAGAATCTTCTTTGCATATTTGTGTCTAGGATAGTCTTTTATATATTATTTTATTATTCTGACAGTTCATATTAGCTTATTCTTCCTGTATCTTGCTATATCCGTCTGAGGACCTGGTTATTCCCCAGGTGTGTGTTCATGTCTTCCACAGGTATCTTAGCCGGGATCGTGGTCTTCTCCATTTATTCGAAGATGACGTGACTTGGTTCCTCCTTGCTACTTTCACTTAGCCTTTTATATATAATGTACTTCTTTTTTTTATTTGGTTGGTAGTGGATGTGTCTCCACCCAACATATTGTACCAAGACAATTCATTATATGCTATCTTTTATTCCTTTATTTTGTGGATGAGATTATTTAGTTGTGGTTTGCTGCATTTTACAGCTTATGTATACATACAAGGCCCATGTACTTCATATGTATACAGCTGGCATGTCTACGTACTTAGTCCTACGTATTTTGGGACTGGGGCGTTATATGTTTTTGTGTCGGACCTGCATGGGCCACCACAAAAACATGTAACGCCCCAGTCCCAAAATACGTAGGACTAAGTATGTAGACATGCCAGCTGTATACATACGAAGTACATGGGCCTTGTATGTATACATAAGCTGTAAAATGCAGTAAAACCACAACTAAATAATCTCATCCACAAAATAAAAGAATAAAAGATAGCATATAATGAATTGTCTTGGTACAATATGTTGGATGGAGACACATCCACTACCAACCAAATAAAAAAGAAGAAGTACATGATATATAAAAGGCTAAGTGAAAGTAGCAAGGAGGAACCAAGTCATGTCATCTTCGAATAAATGGAGAAGACCACGATCCCGGCTACGATACCTGCGGAAGACATGAACACACACCTGGGGAATAACCAGGTCCTCAGACGGACGTAGCAAGATACAGGAAGAATAAGCTAATATGAACTGTCAGAATAATAAAATAATATATAAAAGACTATCCTAGACACAAATATGCAAAGGAGATTCTAACCGCCTAATGTGCAATTAAGAGGACAACTTTCATGCGCATGGGTGGGATTTTAGGCTATGTGTACATAACTGGCATCCAGTGATCCGTATCCGTCCGTAACGTCCAAAATATCAGAGGACATCTGCAAATAAATCGTCACAGCTCCATCCGGAGACTGTGGTTTACCTGTTTGGATTCCCTTACGCACTAGCGACTGTTCTTCTCCAATATTTCCCACACTGTTCAAGTCATGTCCATGGCTCGTCCAGTTTTGTAACTGCTTAAGTCTCTAAAACCCTAGTCATAGTAGTTACGATCATCTATCCGTCACACAACTTTAGAGATGGCCAGTCCATAAGTCATGTCTCTAGCAAAATGCCACAAACCGTATAGTGTGAGTGTCATGGCCCAAAAAGATATAAGGATATCCCCCAACAAGAAGGTAGTCCGCAAAAACTAAGTTAACTTGTATATGGTAAAGTAAAACGACTAATAGAGTCGCTTGCACCCAAGTATGGCTTGGACGCGCAGTTTATAACAAAAGAAACTAACAATATGAAACAAAATAAATAATACAGAAAATAAATAATTTAACAGTTAATTAGCATTGTATACTTGCCTGAGTCCTGAGAACTGTGGTGGCGAATATCAGACAGGAAAGTAGGTGGAACAACGGCTGCCGAGGAACTAAGGTCCAAATAAACATCTCCGGATGCTGAAAGTAGTCTATTATCTAATTATAATTAATACTATACCTATTAGTTTTATTTAATAATTTTATAATTTGGATATGGCATAGGTTTTCGCATTAGCTTTCCAAAAAACTAAACGGATCACATTTTCGTCTCCGGAAACTCCCGAAATCGCAAAAATACTGAAACACGTTTATTTTTCGGACATCTAATACTCAAATAGTTTTACAGAAATCTACAGAATGAATTTTTTCTATTAAAATATGTTTTTGGAAACCTTACCTCGATACGCTTCTTTTAAAAAAACTGGAGGCGAAACGGAGTTCGGAGCAAGGAGATATCGTCGTTGAAGAGCAACTAAAAAGCGAGGCTGAATTCTAATGACGAATTTTAGAGTTTCTATTGGACTAAAAATAATTTCGAATTATGGATGATAGAAGGGGGATGTATTGGGTTTATATTAGTATTTATTTCAGATTTATCTCCTAAATTAGATAGGATTTGATTTAAATAAATGTGAGTTTGCTTTGTTAGGATAGGATATAGATAAAGATGTTTTCCAAGTAGAAGTAGGATTAGTATTAATTTAAAATATAGTTTATATTTATCTAAATTACTATAACATTATTTAAAATTACTATAGATAATAAATAGAGTTAACATTTATTTAAACAACCTTCATCTAATCTCATTTATACAAGCTGAAATATCTAATACTAATTTGACATTTATTCTATATTATGTAAATAGTGTACAATATAAGTAACATGTAAAAAGTAATAAAAGTTATGAAATAAATCCTAAAATTTTGAGAAAAAGAAATTGTATAATATAGTTTAGATCCTTAATATACTAGAAAAATAGCTTTATATATTTTTATACTAAATTCACCAATAAGCACTATACTAAATATATGTAAAATAATACAAATTATATAATAAGTCAATAAATAATTATTTAAAAATCCAAAAATTCTATAAATATTTATTTTGAAAAATCAAGGGGTTTACAAAAGTCTTATCTAGATAAGGATTAAGAAGAGTTTTAATTCCTCTTAGATTTTTCATTATTTAATTCAAATTGATTTAAAAGTAACTCAATCAAATATAATCCAATGTAGATAGAGACTAGGATTTATTTAAACCCAAATAGATAATTCTATTATTAGATTTAAACCAATACATTCATATCTAAATCCAAATCCTATTTAAATATAGATAAATTACACATTTAAATTAAACTATTTAATTTAAATCAATAAATCAAATCATAATTTAATTTATCACAAATATATCCAAAATATCTTTTTATAAAATTTATATAATAATTAATTTCGAAAATTCTAATATATATATTTAATATTAGTAGGAAATATCTTCAAAATACCCTTTAAATAATTTAGGTAAAAATAATTTCAAAAATAAACATCAATATTTACATATTTAAAATACCTTCTTGCTAAATAAATTATTATAAATAATAAAAATAAATTTTGAAAATATACATGAAATAATTTTCATGCGCTTTACATGAGTAGAATATTCACATAATCTAGTTTTTCTAAATTATCACTTATTAAAATAAGATAGCCTTTTATAAATAACTAAAATAATAAGTTTTGGCAACCTCGATAGATACTTTTCACAACTTTTAATAAAAATAATTATTATATATATAATTTTGAAACCATTACCGATAATAAAATCAAAAACTATTTTTCTAAAAATATGTACCTCGCACATATTCGCACTCGACGAGTAAATACAAAAAAATACAAATTCTCGCGCGACGTACAATACGACTATGCGACGTATAAATATAAAAAATTAGTGCTAAAATATAGTAAAAATTTAGGAATTTTACATAGATGAACATCGCAAAAGAGAGATTTCGATCTCTTCCGCGACAACGTGCCATCATCTGAATGATAGTCTTGGAAATCAAAAATGGAATTCCCTTAATAATTTGATAGAGGGCAGACAGTTCAAGATTTGTAACATCATCTTTTTAAGTTAATTTAGAAGGATTAGTGGAATAGATGATGCAATGCAACTCATAGTTAAATAAGTTCAAGCTTGCAGCCTTGAACTTACCGGAACGAACACGAGCAGGTGCACAAAGGTCGTTCTTGAAACTAATAAGAGTCGTGCCATCAGGGAAATCGAACTCAGTGATATCATCAAGCGGGGCACCTTAGTTAAGAACACCAAGGATTTCTGCTAAGATGGTATCATCGAACTCGATGTTGATACCGCCGACACGAGTTCTAACAGAGAAAGTGTCTAAAACAAAGTTGTAGTAGAATAGTTTAATGGCATTAGTGGCTATAGGGCATTTGAGGGTAACAAGTCGGTGTAACCCTAATGACTCAAACAATGGATGGTGGTCAGGAAACACAGTCCACCTAATCGGGGCTCCAATCCATATGTTATGTATGACAAAGTCAGCATACCATAACAATGAGTGATCATGAGTTTCAAAGAAAAACTCATTGAACACACCGTCGGCCGATTGGACCAGAGAAAAGAGGGAATCCTCTGGTAGATTCGAAGATGATGCCTCTTCACTGGCATTTGTCTTCTTCCTCTTGGATGGAGTGAATCTCTTAGGCATTTTCTCCCAAAATTAAATTAAAACTAATGAATTGAAAGAGATAGAAGGAGAATGTTATACCTTTCGAGAGTTGAGTATGTGGTAGAGATCGAGATTCTCCGCACGAATCAAAATTTTGGATTGAAATCTCCAAGTAGAATGGAAGCAATGGGTTGAAGAGTTTCTAGGGTTTGGAGAGGGCTCGGGCGGCAGCTGCTGTTTGAAAGAGGAGTTTGGAAGAGATGAAGAGAAGGGGGCCTCGGGTTTTGACTTAAAAGTGTATACCACCAACAGAACTCTGGCCAAACAATAATTGAAGCAATCTTCCGCTAAAGGTTTTGTAAAGATATCAGCTAATTGATTCTCTGTGTCTATACAAGGATTATATCTCGATTTTGTTGATGATCTCTAAGAAAATGATGTCGAATCTCGATATGCTTAGTTCCAGAGTGACACACTGGATTCTTAGTAGCTCCTTCGCAGTTCAACAGTACAGTTTAAATAGATTTAGCTCCGGCTCTCCAGCGCATCATCCATGTGCCCAAAAAGTGAGACACGTGGCATCCCTGCGTTCAAAATCTCTATATGTGCATCGCATATGCGCGTATAAACAGATCATTATGTTGCCTATAAATAGAAGGATCATTCCTTCATTCAACCTCTTCGGATCTTCAACTTTTTTTTAAACTAATTTAGCATCCAGAGCACTTGCAAGAGCTTTAATCCTCTTTAAGTCACCGTCCGTTACAGAGCAACTTAGACCTACAAAGAGTCCGAGATCGTCGTCAGATCATGAAAGGAATAAGAATCACCTCTCCACGTTGCTCAAAGATCTTGGATCTGTTACAGGTTGATCTGCTTGGATGCGTATAGGATTTGGCACATGGAGAGACTTATTTATCTGACTTTTAGGGGTCAAGAGCAAGTCTGGGCGAATGGCTTTTGAGGCGTATACAGAGTTTGAGTGCATGGCTGCTGAGACACATACGAGTGATAAGTCGGCCACGTAGCATAACACAGTCGTAATCGACAAATGAGTGATGATTGCGTTTCTTCGTCTTTTACAAAAGTTGATTGCTCAGACTGAGAGATGTGTGCTTCTGTCATTTTGGTTATTTTAGCATTAAATGCTTTGATGGGTAGAGAGTTTTAGGTGGGCCATCAGCGTATGGGACTGATGAGCGCATAAGCTGCATGGCGCATCTTTATTAGTTAGCTTTGTTGAGTCATTCAAGGATGACTTTGACTTAGCTGATTTTGAGATGACAGATTCATCCCCATTAATGCAAGTTCATTGTACTAACTTTGGAGAAGTTGCCACTTGGCGCATAAGTTTGATTTGCCCTGGCCTATAATAGCAGTATAGAGAGTTTGCTCATTCATTTCATCCAAACTTCTCATTTGAGATAAACTCGACCGATTCTCCTCCTTAGCACTATGGATTATGGATCTGCTCGTTCAAAAAAGCTTTGATTTTGATGACGAACTCTTTCAGAAGACTGCGATGCGCTGGGAGAGCTATGGATACAACAGCTTATGTTCGAGCCCCTTGTCGGTAGTGTTCTTCTACGAGATGGCGTTGGGTGCCCGTTGTATCCAAACATCGGGATCGTCATGCCCCGACTTTCGTTATGCTGGAAGTGCCACCGGGTTTGGATTGATTGCCAATCCACATTTTGCTCTATAAATGCTTCATTAGCCGAAGCACTCATGTGTTCGACAAAAAAATAATTTGCTCTAATGAGGAAGGGTGATGTGCCTGAACTGAGATGCCAGAGTGGCATGCCTAGATTGAGACGTCAGAGTGATGCGCCTAGCTGTAGAGTTTAGACTAA
Organism: Iris pallida; assembly: GCA_029216955.1. Lineage (NCBI taxonomy): Eukaryota > Viridiplantae > Streptophyta > Magnoliopsida > Asparagales > Iridaceae > Iris > Iris pallida. The sequence goes on from JANAVB010022135.1 coordinate 22,359, forward strand.
GCTCTTTGTAGTAGATTTTATAAAATCGAAAAACCATGTAATAGATTTTCATATAAATAAAAATCCTTTGGCTCCTCATGAACTGAGATGCCAGAGTGGCATGCCTACAATCAGCCTAGGTCTAATATATACAACTAGATTGACCAATTTTAGAGGGAGTTTGCTCATAAATTATAAGACTAACACTAGCTTTGTGTAAATGCCACAAAATGAATACGAACAACGAATGGTAAAGAAATTCACTTGCATGTTGGGACTGTTGATCTAGGAGTGGCAACCATCTAGTTGAAGGTACGACATATCCTCTGGCTCCTCAGGTAAATATGGTCAAACAAAATAAGTAGGGTCAAATTCCCAAGCAATTAGTAGCACAAAGGAGGCTCTAGGTGAATGATAAAACTCAATGCAAACCAATCAACAATAATACAACAACGATAATAAATACATAAGATAAATAAATATGGGTCGAGACTTGTACAATACCAACGCACTTATCCTAAAAAAATTGAAATAAAGGAATGATACATAAACTAGCTACATAGCAGGATAGAACGATGCGCGACAAGAAAACATAGGAATTTTTCTGGAAACGAACACAACCTATAAAATAAATAAGGACCAGGATTGCAGACTGTCTCCCGAGTAGAACATAGCCTCTAGCCACGCACTGGCATAAAGTACTAGAACGTAATAATAAAATATAACATGCAACCAGATTGCATGTACAAATCTCAATTATGGCTTGATACATATTAACTAGCTAGGGTTTTCACAAGACTTATTTACAAGAATGCAATTTCATGAATGTCGCTACTGTAGGAACGAATTGTAAAGCGCAATACTCTAGAGGGGGGTGGATAGAGTAGGCACCAAAATTAGCTAATTAAAAATGTTAGCAGCAAGGTCACAGATAATATATCAAAAGTAAGTAAATAAAAAGTAGAGATCAGAAAGAAACACAAATACAAGAATGTATACTGGTTTCCCTCTTGTGAGGACTAGTCTAGGCAGAAGAACTCTAGCTTCCAATTGAATTCACTATTGGAAAATACCACAAGTTTTCATCCGAAGTTCTTGCAACTTCTACAACGTGATCTTTGATCCGAAGTACTCGACCAACTTCAATTGTGAAGTATCTTTCTTCAATCAAGCGTCTGATTACAATCGCTCTGAAACTTTAGACCGTACCGCACTGGCAAATCGACTAGAGGATTATAACTGACTTGGGATATGAAAATGAATAGCTCAGAATACTTTGTAGGAAATAGTAGGCTTATAGAGAAGAGATATGAAAGTGAATTGGTGTGTTGAAATGATCAAAATCCTTCTCTATTTATAGTTTTTCCAAATGCCGAATTTTGACAGAATTCGGACAGAACTCTGTGAGAAAATCTCGGCAAGATCCGTAACTATAGGAGGACAAAGTTCAAAATCCAACGTCCAATAACCGAACTCTGGCCGAATACGGGCCGAACTCGGCCCGAATTCACGTGGAATTCTGTCAGGGTTTTTGCAAATTGGTTTTTTGGAATTTTTGAAAAGTCAAGCAGTTAGGAAGTAGTTTGGGCCTTTATTAAGTGGGCTTGTTTTTAAAATAAAAGGGTATTTTGAAAACGTTTCTTGGATAGCCTATTTGCCAGTACGATGCAGTATACATCGTATTTCTATACTCAAAAATATGAAAAATATATTGATAAAATAGGAAAACCAATAGCCCTTTGATGACGCCTTTCTTCTGATATTTGAGTATACCTGAAGAAGTATTTTTTCTTAACAGCGGTCGTCCAAAGATAAACATATATGGAAATCTGAATACCTTTCGGGGGCTTCGCCCCCAAACCCCTACGGGGGGTGCCGCCCTCTTGACCCCTGTCCGCTGACCGGGCAGCGGAACCCCCGATACGAGGCCTCAGATAGGTCGTTAGGAGGTTTAGAGAAATCTCCTTATATAATGCCATCTTTGGCCTATCAATAGTTCTCCATTGCATATGTCCTGGTTGATCATGCTTACTGCATGTCAAAGTACATGTTAGGCAAACAAAGCAGTATAATGCATTATGATACAAACATAGAAATATGATATAGAACATTAGGACAATACTAAGTTTAAGTAGCAAAATGATAGTGATTACATGAATATTAGTGACATCATTATGTAAAACATAATTGATTAGCCATATTCAAAAATATGATATAATAATTGGGCTAACAGCTACCACCTGTACTGTAGGCACCCGAATGCCAAGGTGTCTAGTACGCATTTATGACATATATCATGACATACAAGCAGATGCAGATAATTATATCATTTGAAATATACAACAGAAAGTGTCATAGAATACGTACTTGGTTAGTCAAAGAGCTTACACTAATCGGAATTGTCCATGCATCATGGGCCCTTAGCGATAGGAGTTGACAGTAACACGAATTTACTCCCCTTCCAATGTACTAGATGGATTTAGATAATCAATTATCCTACCAATTTGTTCCATTTTAAAGCCATATATGTCAAACAATCACCTTAGAATGACGTGTGTTAGGTATGGGTAATTTGTGAGTTGCCACTAGCGAACTTTCTCGTATCAAGTAACACATGATACAAGGGACAATACTTACACTTGATTGTCCACTGTCGAAAGTAATTAGTTAAGCATAGAATAACTTCGATACTTCGATTAGTTCTACGGTGTTTGATATATATGCTCGTATCGTAGTATATAAGACAAATTCCATACGGGGATACAATTTCGAAAACTTACCAAAACTCTATTAATCACCATATAATTAATCAAATTAATTGTACATGTCTCGGTCGAAGTAACCAAAATTGACGCTCAAATTGAAAAAAGAACCCCAATGGAACATGGTCTTTCTTGTCCTGTATAGAGCATGCGGTATACTGACTGTATACTGATACTATACTGACAGTATACTGGCAGTATATTATTCTGCCTTACAAAATAGTTCCATGAACTTCTTGAAAAATTAAATGCCCACATATAATATGCTATTTTTGTAATGCCACGTTCCGCTCAGTTTAACCGGAGGAATCGAAATGCAACAGAGTTTGGACTTAGCCATGCAATGGCTTGCTCGAAGTTTTGTTCAGCCGAGGCAACTCCTCGCTCTAGGTGGGTGGCTTCGGTGAACTTGTCTCAGCATGGCCTTTACACTAATAAAATGAAAGTTTTTATTGCACTGAATAGGCTCGAATAAAAGAGATTAATCCATGTAGCTAAGGGAATAATCCAATTGAGTCAAATATGTGTGTAGAATATAAAAAAAGTGTCAAATGTTGCTTAGATGTTCTCCATGATGGTTTTTAAAGTTAGCACTGGGTCCTTCGACCGCATGATTGAGTTAGACAAAGTTATGCCACGGCCTATCTAAGTTATAGCAGGCATGTCTCCACGATCCCACTACTTATTATGCAAAAATGTCCCAAGGTCTCACAGTTAGTCCTATAGAAGATGCCACGGGTTAAGGCGCTCAAAGCAAACAGTTGTTCAAGTTGAGCACGTACACGGTCCCACGGTTCTACAGCTGGATATAGCTACATGTTTCTACGATCTCAAGGCTCATCATATAGAGTATGACTTGGACGATAGTGTCGTACGAGACACAATTGGTTTAAGGCACGAAACACGGTTGTTCAATGATAAGTATGCCACGGTCTATAACACATGTGGAACACATTTTGTTCAAGATAAGTAGGGAGGCAATGAAGTAGCTGTTTCCTGGGTTTCAAAGAATGGAAAGTTCAATCGATGGTTTTTTGCTGAGACATACCCTCGTTTGGGAGCCTCCAAAGAAGTATGGAATATATGGTTTGTAAGCACAATATGCAAAGGGTTTGAGTCATACCATAAATTTGGCCATACATTTACGTGAGTCTAGATGAAGTCTCGTAGGTGCATGGTCATGAACAACTTGTGCACAAGGGAGATATTTCTTCGGACGACAACCTGGGCACATGACCGATCCGGCCATGGAGGAAACACGATATAGCTGATTCTATATAGACAACCGAGAATTCGATGGACTTTCATTGGGACTAGCAACCTGCATTGATCGACCCACCGTATTCCTAGCTATATCAAAGATGGCTTGAATTTCCAGTGACCTTTCGTATAAATAAGTTGGTGTACTGAGGGGCAATTCGCATACACGGTGTCGATCGAATCAAAGAAATGTAAGCCCGACCCAAACTGAGTCAAGAAAAAGGTATGAATGGTTACAACACCATTATGGAGCCTAAGATTTGGCTATAGTAAAGACACGTGCTTCGGCACGAGATGTGGCGTCGAGTATAGAGTCGTTTCTACAGAGTTACATAAGTTGGGATTTCGGTCATTTTGAGCTAAGTTAGGAAGGGCCGTAAGGTAAAGTTAGGTTAAGTTGTATTGAGTTGTGAGGCACGACTTCGATATTGAAGCACGAATAGAGTTTATGGCATGACCATGTTGTTGTGTCTCAAGTATGGGCCGAAAGTTAAGCACGAGTCGATATATTGGTATTGATGGCACGACCACTTTATTGTGAAACAAAATTTGGGCAAGTTACTAAGTGGTGAGGCATTGCCTCAATTATGTTACACAATGGGATATATGGTATAGCTATGTTGTTGTTGCACTAAATAGGCCAGGCATCTATGTCCTAAAACAGATCCTAAGGAAAGATTGAAAGACAATCAAAAGAATAAGTTACACTCAAAAAATAAATGTGTTGGTTTTGTATGGGTGGTGAGCAGCTCACACCCCTAGTACGGTTGTGTATTGACATCCTACCAGTTTTCATGCACAGGTTACAGGTACTTGCTCACTGGAGGCGGAGCTCGCTTGGGCATGTTACGGCATGAAATTACTTGGTGTTTCGAGGCGTGCGGCCGAGTTGACGACTTCACCTATACAAGACATAACGTATGGACATCATCCTCTGAAGCATCCTTAAGTGGAAGCCTTGAACTTTTGTCTCGATAGATGAGAGAAAGATGTGTGACTTGTATTGTGAGGAAGTGTGTTAGACTGAGTGTTGCAGTCTTAGCCTCGTGCCACATATACAATCTTTGTTTCAAAATTAATAAAAGCTATTTTTATGACTTGTGTTGTTTCAACTTTTCGCTGGCGACATACTATTATTCAATATTTCTGCTTCGGGACTTTTGTGCGACGATCCCGTCGCTTATCCTGTAA
>JANAVB010022136.1:0-26091 GCA_029216955.1 Iris pallida
ATTAGAATTTGCACTCCGCAATTTAAAACATTTAAGAAATTACAAACTGATATCGAAACAATTCAATAAATTACAAAACCATATTAAATCAATTCTAAAATTTACAAAATGATATTTAAACAATCTAATTAATTACAAAAATTAATTAAAATATTTTAGAAAATTGCAAATTGATATTTTAATATATAAAACTCATTTAAAAATTATTTAAATTTTTTAGAAAAATTCCTAAAAATCTAAATAATTATGTTACGGCTAAAATTGACATTAAAAATTAATTAACACTAATTAAAATAAAATTTGAAAAAACAGGGGCTTACAACACCTAGATATGGCTTCCTATGTTTCTAAGTCAGGATTCTCAACTGTAGGATTTGAGGACGTAGTTGACTTTCTCTCCAGTGCCGACATCCTGATTCAGTCATACAAACAGAGGCAAGTTACGGTTATGCTATCTTATATTTTAATTAGTAATTGTCAAGTTGAATGTTTAAACCACATTGCTACACGGAACCCTCTCCTAGGGTTCAAATATTGATTGATATTGATTGTGGGGATATTGGGGGAATAGTGTAGCTTTTATGACCAATATCCCTCATATTGCATATTGTTATTGTGCGAGCTTGCCCCTTTTACACACGGGGATAAGCCGTATCGCGTCGCTAGGATGCTATTGTAAACCCAAGCCCAAGCCGGTCATAGACGTTACATATTCAAATCACATTGTTTCAAGTATTGAATTGTTACATTGCTGGAAAATATTGTTTCAACTGTTTAGCTTGCACTTTTCCGTTATTATTTAAAATTTAAGGTACATACTCGTACTTGCTCCTTTCCTGACTGGATCCCCCCCCAATAGGTGATATTGATGACGCTGAGCTATTGTACAATAGCTATTATGATCATGTGCTATACCCTGCGGTGTTACCAGAGTCTCCCTTGGAGGACGCGGATCCTGAGGCCGAAGAGCCGGTCGTTTAGCTGGTTGCTATTTCCTTATTTTCTAGTTTCATTATGTTGGAGATTGTAGACTTTTGGTTTCAGTGTTTATTTCAGTATTTTCTTTTCCACTTATATTTCTCTTTGTTGAATAAAAGTTTTAAATATTCGTAAATTCGTGTCGTGACAAATGTATAGATGTTGTTGAGATTACCTGCAAAAAAACAGCTTACTGCCGCCGTCTCACAACGGTGCAGGCTGGACATGATCCGACTGGACCCATTATATTGGGATCGGGTCGTGACAACTTGTTTTCTCTATTCATATTTTGTCGCCAGGAAGTCGTTAGTCCGTCGCTAATCAGCGATGTTTCCGGTTCCGTCGTTGTAGTAGTTGCTAATTTACCTTATTTTTGTAGTGGAAAGATATGGAGTAGAACAATGACGTCACCATTGATCTAAATCTAAGAATTTAAAATCTCGATGGCTCCTCGATATGATAGTCATGAATTTTTTGGGCTATGTATCGTTGTTTCTTCGACTTTTTGGACTCTCCAGTCACCGAACGATGTATGTCGTACTTCATAGTTCAAGGAGCCATATACAATACTATATTGGACTTGTCATTCAAACTTATACCAGTTTTTGGTTTTTGGTTGTGGACTTGTATTTTCGAACAATATTAATTAGATGTTTGGTGTTAGGCTAACAATATCAATATTAAAATATATAAAGGAAGAACATATATAATAAAATTGCCAAAGCCCCTGGCTATAGTAGTTCTGTGGAGACATAGTATCATGACTGAATGCGTTCAAGCTCACGAAAAAATGTATTATTTCTTTCAATTTTGATAGAAGTCCGAGAGTACGACTTAATAAAAATGATCCAATCTTCTATGTCCTGTAGTACGACTTGATAATAGAGCAATGCAAGTTTTATTCTCTTATAGTACTTAGTTTTTGCCTTATAACATGGTATACATCTAAAAGAAAAAGAAAGATTAAGGGGAAAAAAAGGGGTTGAAGATCATCATTTTTAGAGCACCAATAGCACAATCCACAATCCTTAAAGAAGAGAGGTGTTCTTGTTGAATAGAAATGCTGAATTTGGGTGCATATCCTCTCGAAAGCACTCTCAATCTTTCAATAATTTAGTGGTTTCCTTTGGCTAGAGTGCTCACACTTTCTAGCTACAATAATAGTTGTATATATTATACATTTATGTGTAAGCAATATATAGAGGCACTAACACCAAATCTTTCTTTGATAGGGCATCTCTATTCTCTACTACTTTCTTTCTTCTGTTTGGGGGAAGATAATGAAATATGTCATTGGTGGCAGGACATGTAGCGTAGGGGCACTACAATAGACGCGGCCAACACCAATTTACTTTTAGGGTCTGTTAAGCAATTATAGGGGTAAAGGTTAGTAGGTATTTTTATAGTAACGTTATGAGCGGTTACGAGGATTCCAATTTTAAATAGTTTTTAAGTAGCTACTTTTAAACTAGTTCAATACATGCTTGATAATTCACTAACGAGCGGTTCTGAGAATTTTTACACGAATAAAATTAAATAGAAAATGGTATCAGTAGTTATAATTATATTTTTTGAGGATATAAATGAATGAAACAATAAAGCCGTTCAAAATCCACCAATTTTGGGTATTTATAAAGCCACCCAAATACACCGATTTTTTTTTATGGGGGAAGGGGGGGGGGCGTTGAGCCGGCCAAAATCAGTGCCTCAAAAAATTTAACAAGCAAAAATTTTGATAAACGGCTGGTTCAAAAACATTCCAGAACTAATGAAAACACTGTTACCAAGCAGATCCTTAGAAGTTTTCTCAAACAGAAAATTTTATTGAGAGTGAAACAAAATTAATAAATTTGTAGAATTTAAAAAATTGTATGTAAAAAGGTAAAACGTAACTCTTAATAACGTTTCGTAACAAAATAGAATGAGACGACATTTGGCCACATGACGTTCCTTAATTAAAATTGTTTTATTTTCTTATTATTTTTTTTTTAGAAGAGTTTTTCCTGATCTTTATGTTATTATTGTTGCACATTTTGTTATCAAATATATCAAATATGATAAAGACTCAAAATTCAAGATAACAAAAAAATTCAATTTTTAAAGATATAAAATCAAAGATACAAATAACTAAAATATTATCATTTTAGTGCAATGGTTATAGAAAAACTTATCAAATATGATAACAAATATGTACCTTTTACTATATTTGATACTGGATAACAAATATGATAAAATTTATATAACCCTCGTACTAAAATGGTAAGATTTTAGTTATAGGTATCTTAGATTTTATAGCTTTGAAAATTGAAAGATTTTTTTTTTTATCTTGGATTTTGAATTTATTTTTTATATTTGATATTGGATAAAATATCAAAAATAAAGCAACAATAATAAAATATAAAATATAAAATATAAAATAAAATAAATTTTTTATTACGGATGCCATTGGAGATGACTCTCCCATACAATTCTCATTACAGAACATCATCTCTAATTGCACCCCAATCCCATTTTTCAATGACACATTATCGCTAACGACGTCTCACCCTACTTTGCTACGAGACGTCATTAAGAGCAACATTTGTCCCTCTAAATATAATTCTTTCAAAAATTTCCTATTTCATATAAATACATCGAATTTGTTACTCTCAGCAAAAAAAATTGTTTCTTAAAATATTGATTTAGGTTAAAGCATTTGTGTTTTATTGTTGGCTGGTATGTTGAAGTTGGGAGACAAATACAGTAAGTGGATCGTAGTAGAACCTAACCAAATATACATTTTGAAACAATCATTTCATGAAATTGTTTTGCTTACCTTTTTTTTAGACAGAGGGGCTACACAAAATTTTGAGTTTTTAGAGGTCACATAGACATCACTAATATTACAATATTCCGACTGTTATTAATTTGTATGCAAAATATAGTTCCACGTTGAAAAAAAAATAAACCTGTTAATATCTTTAAATATAAATGTCCAATAACAATATTATTTATGGATTCCGCAATGAGTACTGAGCCTATTCATGGGCTTTGGCTATGACATATTATTTAAGCAAATTATATAGGCACTTCACATTTTACTCCATGACAACTTCAGGACAGGCCAGCTTGATGTAATTTTTACTCAGGACAGTTCCAATTTTACTTTGGCTGCGAAACCCTTTTACGACTGCCAACGAAGTTGACAGATCTAACATAAAGTAGGTTGTCCACAAAGTTGATAGTCCTACTTTATGTTAGGTTGACAGTCCAAATCAAAACTATCCAAATTCTTTAGGACTGCCTACAAAGATGACAGTCCTAACATAAAGTATGACTGCAAGTGCAACAATGTTGGCAGTCCTACTTTATGTTAGGATTGCCAACTTTGTTGACAGTCTTATAAATTAATCCAAATATGTGAACTGTCCTCAAGTAAAATTTTGGAGTGACAAAATTGTAAAAATAAAAATAAAAAAATTGGGCTGCCCTCAAGTAAAACTTGAGGTGCCAATAGAAATTGTCATTATTTATTGACAAGGAACATTTTCTTTTGGATTAGACATAATTGAACAATTATGATGGTTGACCAAAAGACACCTTCAGTCTCTATAAAATAGAGTTTTTACAGAATTGGAATATATCTTAAAATTCTCTCCTTAATCTTCAAAAGAATTATTGTTTTGTTTTATATTGGAGGCTAATTTCTATTCCCTATATAATCAATGTAGTGGAAAAATATTGTCTGTAAAGTAAACTTTCTGTCACGACTCAAAGCATCGTGTTTCTCTATTTCAAATTTTTCTAACACCGACAACATATATAGAATTTAAATTTTTGCTCACAATGTTATGGCAGCAACATGATTTCAAAATCTTGCTCGTAGAAGATGAACTGACCAACAAAACTATGAAGATAAGATTTTTCAAAGAGTTAATAAACAAGACAGATACACCACATATGAAAACAAGCTTGAAGAATTTTAACAAAAATTATATAACATAAAATTCTCATGAATCGAGAGGGAGACTGCGGGTCAAGCCGTGGACTGACATGTCAGTCCTCCACTGAACTCAACTTCCTGCTAATGTGGGAATCATATTCGTGCCATACGTTTAATAGATGACCGCCACGTTAGTCCTTGCACTGGCATATAGTCTTCCCTCGATCCGTAAAATAATATTTATATAACTAAAATTAGTACAACATTGCTCTTTTAATTTGTTGCCTACTGTTTTTAGCTAATAAATTAAAAATATATATATTAATTTAACTAAATCTCAAGAATTTTGAGTGCAACTCCAGTATCAATAACTGGGGGTTTATCAATTATTAGTGAAAGTGAAGTCGGCTTTTCAGCCTGGAAAGCGGAAAGTGGACTCCAGCTAAATAAACGAAGAAAATGGTAATATTTTTTGCTGCAAATAATTACGCGACACATGCAACGGAAGATCAGTTTTAAAGTGACCCAACTTCGAGGCCATATAATCATCACCACCAACCATGGTTGAGTTTCAGACGAATTTTTTGTAGACCAGATCGTTAGTTAGGGTTGAGTCAGGATTCCACTAGAGATTTGTTATTGGGGGTATGTGTAAATACTTTTCCCACAGTGGAGGGCTTATGTTAGTGTTGTAATTGATTGAAGATTTTATGATAGTCTCTTGGCTTATATAGTTTTATGTTGGTGCTTTCTTTACATGGAGAGAACTTGCTCTCAACATGTCTTGTAAAAGTTTAGTCCCACATCGGAAATGCACCATGAGTTATCTCAACATATATACTTGATTGTGTTGTTGAGAGATGCACATGGGGTGGTGACCCTAAGGAGGGAACCATGTGGGTGATTTTACTAGGAGGTAAGAATAAGGCTCCAAGGATTAAGTATTAATGCTTTTGTCATTCTCTTGGATTAATTCCATTTGGAGCTAAGTCCGACTCGGACTCGGGCTCATGGACTCGCACCAGGCTGACTGTGCAGACTACAAGTCAGTTATGGAAAGACTGATTCAATGCGATTAATTCAGATCCACTTTTTGTGGGATTTAATTCAATCTTTCATAAGATTTGAATTAATTTCGTTGCCATCTTTGTGGGATTTAATTCAATCTTTCCATAAGATTTGAATTAATTTCGTTGCTATCTTTGTGAGATTTGAATTAATTTCGTTGCCATCTTTGTGGGATTTGATTCAATCTTTCCATAAGATTTAAATTAATTTCGTTGCCATTTTTGTGGGACTTAATTCAATTTTCCATAAGATTTGAATTAATTTCATTGCTATCTTTGTGGGATTTAATTCAATCTTTCCATAACTGAAAAGGCGGTTAGAGTTTCCACCCTCTCTCTATATATACTCTCTTCTGGCCTCCTTTGTGAGGAACTACGAATTTTATAAGTCAAAAAAAAGAGAGAGAGGGGGGGCTGCTGCCGCCATTGCAAGTCCATCCGAGGAGTCAGAACAGAGGTGACTTCGAGTGTTCCACAAGTTCTTCAACTTCCTGTTCCTGGAAGCAATTCGTGTGGGGCGAATCTTGCTTTGAGCAACGGTGTTTTGACACCCCAGTAACTTTTCTTCATCTCTTCTTTCTCTAGATTATTGTAACTCGTTCTGTCCCAATTGCAACACGTTTGCAAGGAAGAACGAGAGATCTTCTCTTCTCTATTTCTCTCCTTCATATTGTAATTTGGCTATTTGGTTTTTTGTATCATCGTAGATCTTGAGTTTGATCACTGCAAAGTTTTTTGTGTGACATCTCAGATCTCGATTGCATCAGTTTTCCATCTTGGTCAAGTCCCGGGACTAACAATCTCAAAGCAAGATCCTTGTAGATGGAAAACATTAATGCTTCGCTCGTCCAATCGGACTACTGCAAGTTGGAAAAGTTCGATGGAGAGCATTATCAAGTCTGGAAGAGGAAGGTTTATCTAACTCTTCAACTCAAAGACGTTGATCATGTACTGTTGGAGGAAGAACCTTCTGTTCCAGACACTGCGTCTACTGCCGCAATCAATGCGGCTACCAAACTCCAGGCCAAATAGAGAAGGGAAAATAGCATCTGCAGGCTTCTCATCCTGAATGCTATGGAGGATTCTCTGGCAGAATCCTACTCGAAGAAGGAATTTGCCAGAAACATATGGGAGTCTGTAGAAAACTGTATGAAGAAGACAGGAACAGGAGCAAGATGTTTGTGGTTGAAAAATATCACAAATTGCTTTTTGAGGACGAGAAGTCCATGTAGCCACAGGTGAAGGAATTTCTGAAGCTGCGTCAGAAACTGGAAGACGAAGAGATGCCCCTTCCCGACAAGTTTGTCGTTGGAGGATCGTCTCAAAACTTCCTACTGGATGGAGTACCTTCTATGCAAGGATGCTCAGAAAGAAGCTAGACATTAGCTTGGGAGATCTACTTCAAGAGATCCATGTTGAGGACGAGATGCGTTCCCAACAGAAGATGGACACTCTGTCCAAACAGTTGGCTAAGGCCTATCTAGTGCAGACGAGAGATCCCAAGGGGAAGCAGGCGGCTTCTCATCACAAGAAGAAGGACTTCACCAATCTAAAAGTGAAGGGTCCTTCATTCAAGCAACAGAAGTCCAAGTCCCAAGTGACTTGTTTTAATTGTGGCAAGAAAGGCCACTACAAGAGTGAATGCAGATCCAAGCCTAAACAATCAGAGAAAGGTGAGCCTGGTAAGGTTTCATTGGTTTCTAATATTGTTGCTACGATCGCACAGGTCACAACTGTGGGGGTTGACTCTGACTGGTGGATAGACACTGGTGCGACTTGCCATGTCTGTTCTGGCAAGGAATGGTTCGTCACGTACCAGCCTATATCTGAGAAGGTTGTCATGGCAAACCAGGCCCAAGCTGAAGTTCTGGGGATCGGGACTGTGGAGCTGAAACTCACTTCTGGGAACACTCTGACGCTTTAAGGTGTGAAGCATGTTCCGGTGATTGACAAGAACCTGATCTCTGGGAGCCTGCTCTGCAACGCAGGCTTGAGGATGGACATCAATGCTGGTCAGATGGTGATGTCCAAGAAGGGAACATACTTCGGAAAGGCTTATCAAATCGAAGGAATGTTTAAAATTCAGCTTGTCAATCAGTTTGATGACATTAATGCAGTTGCATTTTCTGATTATTCTCTTGAGTTGTGGCATAATAGACTAGGACATGTTCATTGTAAAAGAATTAACAAAATGTCTAGTCTAGGACTTATCTCCAAATGTGGGGGTAAGGTGGAGAAGTGTGAAGTATATGCTCAGACGAAGATCACAAGGAAACCCTTTTATCGGGTCAATCGAAGCACAGATCTTCTGGAGTTAGTACACTCCGATATCTGTGACTTCAAACATTTCTCTACGAAGGCCGGGATGAAATATTTCATAACCTTCATCGACGACTTCTCAAAATACGCGTTCGTCTACTTGCTCAAGACTAAAGACGAAGCTTTCGAGAAGTTTAGAGAGTTCAGGGCCGAAGCTGAACGGCAGACTGGACAACAACTCAAGAGGTTGAGAAGTGATCGAGGTGGGGAGTACAGGTCTCATGACTTCGTATCGTTCTGCAAAGAACATGGAATCATATGCGAGACTACTGCTCCATATTCTTCTCAATCCAACGGAGTAGCAGAGAGGAAGAACCGAACATTAACAGAAATGATGAATTCAATGCTACTTACTGCAGGTCTTTCAAAATGCTACTGGGGAGAAGCTGCATTAACAGCCACTTTTATTCTGAATAGAGTGCCATATGCAACTTCGGACGTAACTCCTCATGAACTCTGGTTCAAAGTCAGACCAAACTTGAATGCCATTCAAGTGTGAGGGTGTCTGGCGTATGTGAAGCTCCCAGATCTGAAGATTCAGAAGCTGGGGACAAGGACTACGAAGGCGATCTTCTTGGGGTATATCGAGAAGAGTGATGCTCGGAGATTTCTTGATATTGAGTCAAATTATATCATCGAATCTCGCGATACTGAATACTTTGAAGACAAGTTTACAAAAGACAAAAACATTGTTCTTTCGGACATTCTGGAAAATAATGTAGGTACAAATGAGACTGAAATCTCATATTGGCCAGTAGTCCAAGAAGAAGCTGGTGTTGATGAAACAACTCTTATACCAGAACTCGCACAGCCGTCAGCAAAGCGAGCGAGGAGACCTAAAGACTTCAGAGATAACTTTGTCACCTATCATGTAGAAGCAGATCCGCTTACCTATGATGAGGCGATGAAGACCAGAGATGCTATCTTCTGGAAGGAGGCAGTGAATGACGAGTTTGACTCTATCACCTCCAATAATACATGGGTGTTGGTAGATCTACCTGAAGGAGAAAAGCCCATCGGATGTAAATGGATCTTCAAGAAGAAGATAAAGGCAGATGGAACTATTGACAAGTTCAAGGTCAGGCTGGTAGCCAAGGGATTTTTTCAGAAACAGGGGATAGACTACTTTGACACGTACGCTCCAGTAGCTCGGATGACCACCATCATGATGTTAATCGCTCTAGCAGCTATACATAAGTTGGTGATACATCAGATGGATGTAAAGACAGCATTTCTGAATAGGAAGCTGACCGAAGAGATTTACATGCAACAGCCAGATGGATTTGTCGTCAAAGGTCTTGAAGACAAAGTCTGCAAGTTGGTGAAATTATTGTATGGTTTGAAGCAAGCTCCCAATATGTGGCATGAGAAGTTTGACAAAGTTATTAGGTCAAACGGCTACAGAGTCAGCGAGACGGACAATGTGTTTACACAAAGTTTGCTGATGGAAGAGGAGTCATCGTTTGTCTGTACGTGGATGACATGCTAATCCTAGGGACGGATATAGGATGTGTCACGGAGACAAAGAAGTTCCTCTCAACCAAGTTCAGTATGAAGGACTTGGGGGATACAGATGTCATCTTGGGCATAAAGATCATCCGGACAGACACTGGAGTAGCGCTGTCACAATCTCACTACATTGAGAAGATGTTCACACGCTATGGGTATAAGGATCTTCCAGGGATCGATACGCCATACAGGTGTGATCAGAAGCTGAAGCCAAACTCGAGGGAAAACGTTAGGCAGCTGGAGTATTCTAGCATTATCGGAAGTTTGATGTACGCAACCACTGCCACAAGGCCTGACATAGCTTTCGTCGTGAGAATGCTGAGTCGGTTCACAAGCAACCCAGGGGTTGAGCACTGGAAAGCTGTGAAGCGGGTGATGAGATATCTCAAGAAGACTCAGACATATGCACTGCACTACAACGGGTATCCGACAGTAGTGGAAGGCTTCAGTGATGCTAGCTGGTGTTCAGAGGTGGAAAGCGAGAGATCTACAGGTGGATATGTCTTTTCCTTGGGTGGAGCTGCTATATCGTGGAAGTCGAAGAAGCAGACTATACTCTCTCGTTCCTCCATGGAATCTGAATTCTATGCACTTAAAACTGCAGCAGATGAAGCAGAATGGCTTCGGAAGCTCATGTATGATCTTCCAGTGGTTGGGGCTCAGATACCGACGATACCGATATACTGTGACAACCAGGCGACTGCGGCGGTGGCATCAAATGACCTCTTCAACGAAAAGAAGAAGATTGTGCGGTTGAAGCACATGGCAGTACACGATCTTATCAAAAGAGGTGTAATTGCAGTGATTGATGTTCGGAGTCAGGAGAACCTGGCAGATCCGTTCACAAAGGGCCTCAAGTGCCAGTTGGTCGATGACACAGCTTGTAAAATGGGCTTGAAGGCATTCTGATAGTGTGTCTTTGTAATCCTACCATAAAGTTTTATGCTATTAGTTCAAAGAGAAATCTACTAGGCATCTAACTTTTGGTTCAAAGGAGGATCACTGACTGGGAAACTATCAGGTAACAGTGGGTACTTGTTCTCTGGAACATGGAAGGGATACGGACCCATAACCACTGTTGTCTACTATGTATTTTCTGCAAAAAAAATAGATCCTGTGGAAGGTTGGCTTAAATGCCTTAATGAGTTCTCAGGCAGAGTGAATGCCTGGTGTGCTTTCTAGGAAGCACGGTAGAGCAGCACTACAAGGAGTGAAACTCCATGCTACAGTGGAGTGACTCCACCATGAGGTTTCCAGGTCTGGGGTAATGCCTCGGCTTTGCAAGCCAAGTTATAGCGGCGTAGCACCGAAAATAGGCATGTAGCCTAATGCTGTATGACGTAATTAAAGAGTTGTAGACAGCACTACAAAGGGGAGGATGGCCCCATGTTACAGTGGCACGACACCACGATGAGGTACCCAGGTAGGGGTAAAGCCTCGGCCTTGCAAGCCATGTCGTTGCGGCGTAACACCGCAAGGAAGCCTTAGGCTTCATGCTGAGTCGATTGGCACTACAAAGAGACTGAGACCTCATGCTACAGTAGTATGACACTACGATGAGGTTCCCAGGTAGGGGTAATGCCTCGGCTTCAGGCCATGTCATAGCGACGTAGCACCGCAAGGAAGCGCAAGGCTTCATGCCATGTCTCTTTAATAAAGAACTCACCTATAGTGTATGGAAAGAGATATCAGGCCGTCTCTTGAGGGTAAACTTGTAGACGCCCAAAATTTTATACTGAAACCAGGCTGGCACAGGGCCTTTAATGTGCAGCCAGAAGCACACGTAACTACACTTTGTGAGTGGAAAGAATTACAATTGTGGTGCAGAATTCAAGGCGTAGTCCATTCTTGTATCACATTATTATTTAACCCATACGGGAAGATTCAAGTCGTCAGCGACATCTATCCTAATACAAAATGGACAGTTACTGTGGAAAACGCTCAACCCTGGACACATATATATGTTGTGATATGTGGGAGATTGTTGGTGCTTTATTTACATGGAGAGAGCTTGCTCTCAATATACCTTGTAAAAGTTTAGTCCCACATCGGAAATGTACCATGAGTTATCTCAACATATATACTTGGTTGTGTTGTTGAGAGATGCACATGGGGTGGTGACCCTAAGGAGGGAACCATGTGGGTAATTTTACTAGGAGGTAAGAATAAGGCTCCAAGGATTAAGCATTAATGCTTTTGTCATTCTCTTGGATTAATTCCATTTGGAGCTAAGCTCCAAAGGGGCTTAGCGACTCGGACTCGGGCTCATGGGCTCATGGACTCGCACCAGGCTGACTGTGCAGACTACAAGTCAGTTATGGAAAGACTGATTCAATGCGATTAATTCAGATCCACTTTTTGTGGAATTTAATTCAATCTTTCCATAAGATTTGAATTAATTTCGTTGCCATCTTTGTGGAATTTAATTCAATCTTTCCATAAGATTTGAATTAATTTCGTTGCTATCTTTGTGAGATTTGAATTAATTTCGTTGCCATCTTTGTGGAATTTGATTTAATCTTTCCATAAGATTTGAATTAATTTCGTTGCCATTTTTGTGGGACTTAATTCAATCTTTCCATAAGATTTGAATTAATTTCATTACTATCTTTGTGGGATTTAATTCAATCTTTCCATAACTGAAAAGACGGTTAGAGTTTCCACCCTCTCTCTATATATACTCTCTTCTGGCCTCCTTTTGTGAGGAACTACGAATTTTATAAGTCAGAAAAAGAGAGAGAGAGAGAGAGGGGGCTGCTGCCGCCATTGCAAGTCCATCCGAGGAGTCAGAACAGAGGTGACTTCGAGCGTTCCACAAGTTCTTCAACTTGCTGGTTCCTGGAAGCAATTCGTGTGGGGCGAATCTTGCTTTGAGCAACGATATTTTGACACCCCAACAACTTTTCTTCATCTCTTCTTTCTCTAGATTATTGTAACTCGTTCTGTCCCAATTGCAACACGTTTGCAAGGAAGAACGAGAGATCTTCTCTTCTCTATTTCTCTCCTTCATATTGTAATCTGGCTATTTGGTTTTTTGTATCATCGTAGATCTTGAGTTTGATCACTGCAAAGTTTTTTGTGTGACATCTCAGATCTCGATTGCACCAGTTTTCCATCTTTGGTCAAGTCCCGGGACTAACATACAGTCAATATTATAATGAGGTATGTTTAGAGTACCGATTATGAGCGGTTATGAGAGTCTGATTTTGGGTGGTTTTTAAGTAGCGAATTTTAAACCAGTCCAGTCCATACTTGGTAATTCACTAACGAGCGGTTCTGAAATTTTTTTACACGAATAGATTAAATAGGAAAGAGTATCAGTAGTTATAATTATATATAGTTTTGTGAGGATATAAATGGGATAAAAAAATAGAGCCGCTCAAAATCTATCGATTTGGGGTGTTTATAAAGCCACCCAAAAATACATTGCACCGGTTTTGGAAGGTTTTTGAGCCGACTAAAGCCAGTGCCTAAAAAATAATAACAAGCATGAGTTTTCATAAAGGGTCGATTCAAAAACATCCCAAAACTGGTGAAAACACCGTTACTAAGGATCTTTAGTAATTTAATAATTAGTACTAGATATTTTCAAGCATCCGAAACTTTTATATATATATATATATATATATATATATATATATATATATATATATATATATATATATATATATATATATATATATAACTTCTTCTTTTTTGGGATTAATTTAACTACTTGTCACATCCTGATCCCATAGGATCGAAAGTCGTCACTGAGCGTAATATCGTACAAGTCTATATTATACTTGTACAAGACAAATACCAATACGGCTGATAGAACTACTAAGGTACAAACAGCGAAGAGAAAATACTAAGCAGAAAAGTTGAATCGACACAAGGTATACAAAATGAATATTTTTTATTAATAATATCAGCATGATTACAAAGGCTCAAGGCCAAAAATGACTCGATTACAAGCATATATCTCTCTTGATACAATAAAATATACCACAAGACTTACAACTCAAGAAACAGTACAATTACAATGATGTCTCGTACATTATGTCCTCTATATACAAAATAATTATCTCCGGTCGATCTGCTACAACTTGTCAACCAAACTCCAACGCCTCGATACATCCAAGCAAACTCCACCATGCGAAGATCTGGTGGGGTGTTAGTATATAACCACTGGTGAGTGGCCTCTCGCCGACACCACCAAACTAAAACGTTTATTTAGTGAGTACAAGAAACATTATGTGGTCTTTTAATCTTGCCATAGGATCAATTACATGATATAGAATATGTGTATGCAATCACAAAAATGTCACGCAACAGAGTTGATACTTATCATCCATCATTCCCTGTCAGTACAATAATATTAATCAAAAATCTATACTCATAATGTCATAAGTGTGCCTATGTAGAAGACAACCGTTAGACTCATAAAATATATAGTGTGCGATGCACTTGTCTCTGCAAATTACCCGATAGACCTGCAAATAAATTGACATTAACATGCAGTCTAACTCTATATGAAGGTTACTAGCACCATAAGCCATCCTGGACTATACTTTGTTAGATGACAATCCTTTTAGTGCGGGTAGCGAGTCCACTGAAAGTTAAAAAAAACACCTGGGTTAGTACTTCAGCTAGCACCACTATCGCACTAGCTAGTACGTTAGCACTGTTCTCCCAGGCCAACACAATTCCGGTGCCTTGACGACCGTTCGAGAACTTACCTTGTGCACAAGTTGTCGACCATGGCCATGCGAATGCTTAAACATCTATTCTAAAACATAAGCATGACATATTTTATGCAAATATGAAATAATTCTATATCAATCTCTATTCAGCATTTAGCAAACACATAGCGCCATCGCTCAAGTCAAATTTTCAGTCTAGGTATTTCCATATTTACACATTTCTCAATCCAGGATACTACATTGACGACCCAACGGTCCCAAATCTTTCCATGTTACCATTCTTATGAAATAACTGTAAAATAAATATATTGTCCAAAGCAATAGAGCAACATTCTATACAATATCCCACAACATTGCTATAGTCCACATGATAAGTATTGCAACAATACAAAAAATCCATTAATTATATAGCAGGAAATCCAAACAGTTCACGTGATAAAGGCAACTATAATTTACACATGAAGTCTAACTCCTCAGTTTAATAATTCCATATTCTATAACAACAAGTATACAAAAAAAATGAGATTACTCTCTTTACCTATGTAGGTTCGTCCATTTTATTATTAGCATGCAATATTATTCACAGCATACAAAACACATAAACTACATCCGGTTCACTACGTGTGAAGGTAAAGAAACGATGGTTCATCTACACCATTCATCCGAAGGTACGTCGATCTGTATCGACCGAACATATCTATGCAACATCCTCTGCAGAAATTCAAATCCAAATGGCTCCTTCAGCCAACGTGCTATCTCAATGCACCAAATGGAGCAAGACAGCTCAATCCAATTCACATCTAAGGCACATGAGGAGAGAGAGAGTAACAAGTGTGTAATAAAAATTTGAAGATATAAAGTCACATGCATCCCAAGTGGTCTACAAGAGGGACACAAGGATTGGTGGGCCAAGGAAGAAGACTAATCAAGAGATAGACCCACCAAGGGAAACCGGAAGACTATTACCGCCTACCATCTTAGCCCACTAAAGACCATTTATCATTATTTTTACTCCAAAGATCCCAAAGCAAAGCCAATAGAATTCTCAGTTTCTTAAACTCTTCCCAAACTCCCAACAATCCTTCTCCCCACCCCCACAGACTTGGCAATGGCATGATGAGCTAAACTGAATTCCCTTTGGTGAGCATCTCCTCCTATTTTTCACTCCTTTCCCGTGCAAAAAATAAAAAAAAATAAAAATAAAAAATAAAAATCTGTAAATATGTTTGTTAGCTGCCTCTTTTGAAACTTGTATGTATTTGTCCTGATAGTTCTGTCATTTGTTAGAACTAGAGTGATCCATGGACTTAGTCCTATGTGTTCTGATTATCATTTGTTAGAACTAGAGTGATCCATGGACTTAGTCCTATGTGTTCTGATTTGTATCTCTTATTTTTATTTTTCTTTAGGGTCTGCTTGGTAACGGTGTTTTCGGTATTTTTGAACCGACCGTTTATGAAAACCCATGTTTTTTTTTTTTTCTGAGACATTGGTTTTGATAGGCTCAAAAACCCACCACAACCTGTGTAATGCAATTTTGGGTGGCTTTATAGACACCACAAATCGGTGGATTTTGAGCGGTTTTATTATTTTATTCCATTTATATCCTCACAAAAAATAGATAATTGTAACTACTAATACCCTTCCCTATTTAATTTTATTCATCTAAAAAACTTTCAGGGCCGCTCGTTAGTGAATTACCAAGCATGGATTGGACTCGTTTAAAAGCCTCTACTTAAAACCACCCAAACCTGACCCCTCATAACCGCTCATAACCGGTACTCTAAAAACACCTCATAACTGCTACCCGAAGTTCATTCATGGTAAAGCAATAAATTCAGCAATACAGAAATAACAACTATGAACCATATAATAACAATGTAGAGAAGATTTAGAGTTGAGAAGATAGAACCCGAATAAGGGTGACCGATCAAGATTAGACAGTTGATTCGTATTTTTGTATATCGAAAGTATTTGTTCCATAGTGCTAGTGAAGAAGTGGGGGGGGGGGGGGTGGGTGGGCGTCGGCGGCAGGGCCATGGGACGTCATCTACCTCAGGGGACCACATCACTTGCTTTGTCCAAACCAGCACAGGTATTCCTGTGCGTGCTCTTGCAGCAGCTGTCCCCCAACCAGGTTGGATTATGGACTCTGGGACATCTCGCCATGTCACGGGGTCCCGCGGTGAGTTCCAGGACTATATTCACCTACCGACGCCGGAGAGCATTCAGACTGCTGATGGTAACTCCAGTCCTGTCATGGGTAAAGGCACTGTCGCATGCACCCCTTCTTTCACTCTCACCAATGTCTTACATGCTCCGTCTTTTCCTGTCAATCTTCTTTCTATTAGTGCCATTATTCTTGATCTTAACTGTACTGTTTCCTTTGACATTCCTACGGTGACTTTTCAGGAGAAGGGGACAGGACGACGACTAGGGACTGACACATGGCATAAGGGACTGTAGTACTTGGACATGACTGGACTGGACAAAACATTGGCATCTCTGGTGGCAGACACCACCGGAAGATTCACGGTGCAGTGTAGAAGATGAATTGCTACTCCACCATCAGCGTGTCGGTCATTCTTCTTTTAAAATTATTAGTCGAATGTATCCGTCCTTATACCAAAGGGTTAATAAAGAGAAGTTATTTTGTCATGCTTGTGAGTTGGGTAAACATACCAGAAGCACGTATGTGAGTTCAGGAAGTAGAAGTTCGGCTGCATTTGATATGATACATTCAGACGTATGGGACCCTTGTCCTACAACCGGTATTAACGGTTTTCGATGGTTCGTCACTTTTATTGATTGTTATACTCGCGTGACATGGGTCTACCTTATGAAGAATAAAAGTGACGTCTTTGAGGCGTTTCGAGACTTTCATCGCCGGGTAGAAACTCAATATGGCACTAAAATTAAGTGCTTACAGTCTGACATTGGGACGGAGTATACAAATAAGAAGGTTGCTGAGTATTTATCCACTCATGGAATACTACACCAAATTTCTTGTGCCTATACACCGGCACAAAATGGTGTGGCCGAATGGAAGAACAGATACCTGCTGGAGGTCGCACGGACGATGATGCTGTCTATGAATGTCCCGAAACACTTATGGGGGCAGG
Organism: Iris pallida; assembly: GCA_029216955.1. NCBI lineage: Eukaryota > Viridiplantae > Streptophyta > Magnoliopsida > Asparagales > Iridaceae > Iris > Iris pallida. The sequence continues at coordinate 17,603 of JANAVB010022136.1, forward strand.
TGGTGTTAACGGCATCTTATCTCATCACAGAATGCCATCTCAGGTATTGGACTGGAAGACACCGTTGGAGATGCTTACTGGTGCAACCACGTACACTGTTCCACCGAAAGTATTTGGGTGTATATGTTTTGTCCAAGATAATAGGCTAGGAGTTGGCAAACTGGATCCTAGAGTGGTTAAATGTGTCTTTGTCGGGTACACGGCAACTCAGAAGGGATACGCATGTTGGAGCCCAGTTGAGCGGAAGATGTTTGTAAGCATGGACGTTACATTCAGAGAACTGGAACCATATTATGGTTCGGATGACGGTTCGGCGTTTGGTGACACACCTAACACAGAGGGTGTTAGATGTGAGGAGGAGAAAATAAGCCCATCTGTGGTAGTCGGATCGGTCCCATGCCCGGTCGTGGAAAACTGGACGAAAGGGGGAAAAAGCAGTGACTCCGATACAGAAGATGAAGAAGATACATATGTTAAATAGGGGGAGCAGCAGACAATGGAAAATGAGCTCCAAGTCTACAGAAGGAGACAGCAGAAGTCCAGTACTGTGCCTGTACCGTGTCCTATGCCTACTGTACCAATTCCCTCGTCTACTCCTGCTCCAACTCTTGAAGATGTTGTCCCCGCACAGAATCAATCTGATTCTGATGCAGATCTCTCTGACTCTGATGGTATGATCTCTCCACCACCTATTGCTCCCTTAAGGAGATCTTCTCGCATCAATGCGGGTAAGGCTTCTAATCGTTTGATGATTATGAACATGATATTGCCAACTACCTGTCTTATTCTAACATTTCTTCAAATTATCGAGCCTTCATTGCATCATTAGACTCTACTTCGTTGTCCAGAAGTTGGCAGGAAGTAAAGAAAGATCCAAGGTGGAAAGCTGCAGTGATGGAAGAACTTGGGACACTGGAGAAAAATAAGACGTGGGAGCTGGTTCCATTACCCAAAGGGAAGAAAACTGTGGGATGCAAATGGGTGTACACAGTAAAGAAGACGTCAGAAGGAAAGGTGGAACGATACAAGGCGAGGTTGGTTGCAAAGGGATACACACAATCATATGGCATCAACTATGATGAGACGTTTGCTCCAGTAGCGAAAATGAGCACCGTAAGAACTCTAGTCTCCATTGCAGCAAACTATGGGTGGAAGCTATACCAATTAGATGTGAAGAATACCTTTCTCCATGGGGACCTACAAGAAGAAGTGTACATGGAACTCCCGCCAGGGTGCTACGCTACAGAATCAGAGGAGGGACGTCGCATGGAAAAGTGTGCAAACTAAAGAAGTCGCTATATGGGCTCAAGCAATCTCCTCGAACCTGGTTTGACAGATTCAGAAAGGCTGTTACAGGCATGGATACCATCAAGCAAATGCAGATCATACGGTCTTTTCAGCATGCAAGAGGCCACATCACTATACTTGCTGTATACGTGGATGATATAGTAATCACAGGTAATGATGAAGTCGAGATCGCTAAGCTGAAGTCAAAACTCGCGAAGGAGTTTGAAGTGAAGGATTTAGGAACGATGAGGTACTTTCTAGGTATCGAGGTGTGTGAAGGCGAACAAGGAATTGTTCTCTCACAGAGAAAATACACACTAGATCTACTGAAGGAGACATGGATGCTGGGATGCAAAGCAGCAGTCACTCCAGTTGACCAGAAGTGCAAGTTGGGAGCAGAAGAAGGAGAGCAGTGATCGTGAAAGATATCAACGACTTGTAGGGAGATTGATTTATCTGGGCACACTCGCCCTGATATCTCATTTGTGGTGAGTGTAGTAAGTCGCTACATGCATGATCCAAGAACGGGTCATATGGATGCAGTGTTTCAGATCTTGAGATATCTGAAAGGGACGCCGGAAAAAGGACTATGGTTCAAGAAGAATGGATGTATAGAAGTTGAGGGATACTGCGATACAGAGGCGAGCTGCATAGACGATAGAAGGTCTACCACGGATATTGTGTCTTTGTAGGAGGAAACTTGGTCTCATGGAGAAGCAAGAAATAGTCAGTGGTAGCACGATCTACAGCTGAAGCAGAATACAGAGCAATGACTTTAGGAGTGTCGGAATTGCTGTGGGTGAAAGGTTGCTGACAGAGTTGAAGCTGGACAAGGGAGCACGTTACTTCTTCTGAGCGATAGTCAAGGCAATAAGTATAGCTAACAATCCAGTTCAGCACGACAACGAAGCACATCGAGATCGATCGATTCTTCATCAAAGAGAAGCTGGAACAAGGGATACTGAAGATTGATCATGTTCGCTCAGAAGAACAATGGCAGACTGTTTGACTAAGGGTCTTAGTTCATTAAGTCTGTCGAAACTATGTAACAAGATAGGAATGTAATATCTATCGTCCATCTTGAGGGGGAGTGTTGAGAACTAATAAGGGATTTAGTCCCACATTGGAAAAATGTAGTATGAAGAGGAGCTAGACTCCCTATAAGTAGTGGAGTAGCCAATCAATAAAAATACAACAACAATTATTCTCTACATGGTGGATACACAGTTCATTAGTGAGAAGTATGATTCATGAATATATGTGTCGGTTAATTAATGTTTCCAAAAGCTCATGCGGACGGGACAGAATTACAAGAACCTGGGCTGGGCTCGCACGTAGATGAGCTAGAGCGAGCGACTCGGCGTTAAAGGAGGATCATGCGTGGAAAGCTGGGCGGTATAAACCAAATTAATTTGGTGGAAGCAAAAATTCTAACCCAGAACCTTTTGCACTGGTGCGATAGTTAACCAATATTTCCAAAAGCTCGAGCGGATAGGAATGGACCAATATTATATATTAAGCCTCTTAACCTAGGATGTCCAACTCGTGAAACATTTAGTGTATCAAGTTACTTGCATATTGTACCGTGTATCCCGCATCATATAACTCTAGGAGTTTAGGTATATACTTCTAAATCCATGTTGGAACGTAATTTACTATAGTTGTCACGTTTTCTTTTGTTTGTTTCATCTTACAAGTCCAAGTCTATCTAGTTCTAGAATCCAGATTTTAAAGTACACATTACATTACTCAAAAAGAAAATGTCTACACTACCAATTAGCTTATATGCATCGTATCGGATCAACCGGTGCCTAACTAAATGGTAGTATGTCGTATCGCAAGATGCTTATCGTGTATAGTAAGATACTAAAAACATAGCTCTTAATGCATACATGCACAAAGGACACGTATCTTTGATATAAGCATGACCATTCCCAAACCAGTGCCGTGTCTCTACCTGACATGTATCAGATATGAGACACATGTTGTGTTGGTGTCTCTACAACATAGATATGCATTGGTTGGTGAAAATCTAGGTCGAGCCTTTGGTTACTCTACCATGGTATTGGAGCACTTGGTCCTGCTCAAACTTTTCTCTCTAGTATTTTACTTCTTATCTATTTGTACTCATCGGCGTGTGTAAGTGCTCATCTGGGAGGTGACTCACATAGTTACAAGCTGCATGTCGTAGTCATCTAATATAGTATTTATTTTGTTCTTCTATCTCTAGTCTATAAATTCAAGTATGAATTGGTCTTTATGTGTTACAATCCAGTTCTACAAGAATATGTGGGACATTCAGAATTAAATGCATAATCAGTTCAATTGGAGATAACTTGTATATTTGTATATATGACACCCCTATTCCCAATCTATACTTATTTTTTTAAGCTTGCTGTCGGTTTTTTGTTTCAGTTAACAATATACCTCAATTTACTTAAATCTTCGTTTCGTGTTTCAAACAGGTCCATTCTCGAGTGTTCTTTCTAAATGGAGGAGAGTTGACATAACCGGTTTTGGTTTCAGTGAAATCTATTAAGGAGAGTTTATAGAACAAGTTCCTCCCTACAATCAGGATATTCCTTTGAATGTGTCAAGTGTTCTCCTTGGCCTTGCTCAGATGTGAAACCACCGTGGGGAACTTTTTGGATGGAAGAGCCATTTACGTAGGATACAATGTGTCTATCCTTTGGCAAGTAATGAGTGGAGGCTTGTTGTTGGGGAAATATGCTGATTAGGAGCCCTTTGGTTGTTTTGTCATGCACTTTTTTGGGCAAAATCTCCTTTCACTACATATCGCTTTCTGGTGCTCTCTTATTGGTACTCAATAATTTACTATTGTGGGCAAATTTCCTTTGGCATTTACTACCACAAACACTTCACGTAGACAAATTTCCTCGGGTGCTAACGCTCATATGATACTCTCTCGGGCAAATCTCCTTTGGCATTTACTACCGCAGTTCAGTCTTCTGGGCAACTCTCCTTTGGCAATTACCATTTACAGTATAATCTCTAGGAGATCTGTATTTACTTATCGTAAATCGCACTTGTATGCGTTTCTTCTTTGGCAATTACGGTTCACAATATACCTCTAGGAGGACTCTCCTTCATAGTTACTAATAATTTGCACCCACGGGCAATTCTCCTTTGGCAATTATAATCAGGCTTGGACAAAGCTCTTTGCGGCGGCAGCTAGTTATTAATAAAACTCTCTTTGGCTAAGCTCCCGTGGCATCCATCAATCATAATTCACTCTTTTTGGCAATGTTGGGTTTTCTACTCTTTAGTTGTTCTTGGGCAATTCTCCTTTGGCATTAACTAACTGTTCTCTCTATCTTGGGCAAATCTCCTTTGGCATTTACTACTATACTCGGTAGTGTTGGGAAATTCTCTTTTGGCATAAAGTTCTCTCGCTTTTGTTCCCCTGTCGAACTGCTTTCTAGCTTCATTGTGTAGCAAGATCACTCTTTGTATCTCACAGCTCTTAGGAAGTAAATCGGATCTCTCTCATTTTACAAAGCCTTCTGTAAGTTTGTCTGCCATACAAGCAAACTTTTGCCGGTAAGGACATCCTAACTCTCTTTCCAGTTTTGTAAAGTTCATATGGGTATCCGGACATAGTTCCAGATTGCCTGAAGAGTTTTAACTTGATCGTTGTTTTTTGACATGTTTATATCTTATTTACATCAAGTGTCAGAAATATATTAGCAGTTGATTCTCTGTGGGAGAAGATTGTCTTCAGTGGTAAGAGCAAAGTTCATTTTAGCAGACAGTATTACTTTTGTTGATATACAAATGCGAGTTAACTATTTCCAGTTCTCTATTCATCTATAGATACAGTTGTGCTAAGAAATGTCAACATCACTTTTTGCGGCCATTAAAATGATGGACATGGCTTCTAGTAGTTCAGACTCTGAGAGCGACTTTGGGAGCAGCGATAATGAGGATCAGTACAATAGGGAATCAGTATATGGTGGACATGCTCAGAACATTTTGTCAAGCCTCGACAAGAGCATTGAAAAGATTGACGACTTCCTTGCATTTGGAAGAGTATTTACACATGGTGATGTTGTGTGCTCCGTAGCTAACCCATCTGGCCAGTTGGGACGGGTAGTGGATGTTGACATGGCTGTCGACTTGGAGACGAGCTCTGGTGAATTGATAAAAGATAGAAATAGCAAAAACCTTTTGAGGTTGCTCTCCTTTTCTTCAGGGGATTATGTAGTTTATGGGCCGTGGCTCGGAAGGGTGAGCAGAGTATTTAATCTAGTTACTATCTTGTTCAATGATGGTGCGAAATGTGAAATAATGACACGAGACCCAGATGTTGTAGTGCCTGTTACTTCCTACGTAAATGACTATGCACCTTATCTACATTATCCAGGCCAACGTGTGAGGATTAATGTTTCTGCACTTTCCAAATCTGCAAGATGGTTATGTGGCTCATGGAAGGTAAGCCAAGATGAAGGAACTGTTTGCCATGTGGAAGTGGGACTGGTGGATGTGAATTGGATTGCTTCTGCCATGATAAGTCAGGGAATTAGTGTGCCCGTTCCTTCTCATCTCCAAGATCCCAAAAAACTTACATTATTGTCAGGCTTTCCTTATGCCAGTTGGCAGGTTGGAGGTGTACTCTTCCAGTTAGCTACTTCAGTGAGCTTCCATGGCCAGTAAAGTCTCCCCCATTGTGTTTTGCTACACAGCACCTTGACAAAAGTCGGAAGGAATTAGGATCGAAGGATCAAATCTGTAAATTTATGTTTGCTAAAACGAAAACCAAGGTTGATGTTGTTTGGCAAAATGGTCTTCTTCAAACTGGTATAGATTCACATACATTGTCTCCTGTAGCTCATAAGTGATCATGACTTTTGGCCGGAACAGTTTGTATTAGAGAAGGTCGTATCTGAAGATGCGGTTGTCACAAGTAGAGAACGGTTGGGAATTGTGAAAATAAATGCTCAGGAACAAACTGTAAAAGTGAAATGGATACTCCCGAACATGAGAAAGTTGCTGGTTTCACTGGGAACTCCAGTGAGGAGATAGTAAGTGCTTATGAACTAATCGATCATCCTGATTTCTCCTATAGTATGGGTGAGATAGTATTTAGATGCTGCCAATCTTGAACACGAAGAAAATCTATATCATGAAGGTCGGATGAATATGCTATTGATTATCTGTCATATATTGGTAATGTTATAGCTTGTAAGGATGAAGGGATAATAGTAAAATGGGCTAATGGCCTCATATCGAAGGTGTGTATTATTCTTTTCTATACCATTCACTGATATATTATGCTTTTAAATGATAAGCTTCATTCTTACTCTTCCCAATGAAATATACTAATGGTTACAATACTGTTTTTCACATTCATGATGCATTTGCTTCCTTTGCCTCTGTCCCTTTACCCAAAGAAAATGTGTCTGTTTCACATTAAGCTCTATCCAATTTTCTTCTAACATTGGTGTGGGTTTTTACATTGGATTTCTCTACGAAATCAAGCTTAGGGGGTTTCTGTCCATCTTGAAAACAATCACCTAAACAACCTAACTTTGGCATAGTTTGTTATGATTATGAGGAAATTGAACAATTGATGAGGTGGAAGAACAATTTACTTTTTACTAATTATACTTCATTGCAAAATGGTTCTCTCACTCAAACCCACAACGACAAGAAATTACCAAGACAAAAGTAACCAGAAACTCTCCAGAAAGCCTCTACAAAAGCTCTCAATATAGGCCTTAGTAAAACCCTAAAACATATCCTAGCCATTTACTATTTCCTTAGTACCAACAAATGCATTTCGACCTTCCTACATTGTAAGGAAAGCAACACCGAAAAGCAATCCCGAAGAAAACACCAAATTTTATCTGAAACATCAAATAGATAAGCTAAGCTATTTGGCCGAACAGAGTACGCCCGTTTTTAAGGTCGACTTGGCTTTTTGTCCAATCCATAATGCAAAATTTCAAACATCGTTTTAGTCCCATGCAACAAAATTTCCCTATAGTACATCTTATCATCCTAACGCCGTCTTTACTCTTTACTACCTTGGCTAGTAATTTGGCGCCAACACAAAGGATTGAACTTAGGTTGGAGCGGTCATAAAATCTTTGTAAATTCTTTTAATGGAGCTTTCTCGTGCTCCTAAGCCATCCCATTTTTATGGGAGTGGATAGTTGATATTTTGTTGACTATTATGTTTCTTGTGAAGAATTTACAGTTGTAAACCAGACAATTTTTTTTACTAATGTTTCATCAATACCCCAGGTTCATCCTTCTGAAATATTGGGCTAGACAGGCTTGACAATCCTTCCTCGACATCTATGGTTGGTGAGGTCAGAAATCTGGAAAGTGCAACCAATGAAATAGCTAGCCAGGAGAACCTGATCTGGGATGAAAAAGAAAAGGTAAAGTATCTAGAAATACAATTGTGAACCTCCCACACTCCCCCAAACTTCTCCTTGACACACATATGTGTAGAGTTATTTAATTATGTTAAATAGTCATATTGGAATATATACTTTGAAATGAACTCATCATTTTCATGTTTCTCGTAAAGGTTGTGAATGATTCTAGTGATGATTTCAAGAGCATGTGGAATACTAGTTCCCTTACGTTCCTAAGGCTGCTATTACATTCCTCAGAAATGTTGCTTCGAGCCTCTTTGCTCATTTGGTTCTACTTCTCAGTCTGGATCCACTAAACCTCCCTTCATTGTCTCAAAAACTTGATTACAAATACCAACATTGGATCCCACAATTAATATGTGCTCTGTCCAGCCAGAAGGCAACTGCAAAATCCGTATCTAAAGGCTAAAGACTTGGAATCAGATGCAGATGATCCACTACCTGAAGTTGTGAAACATAAGAAAGGAGTTAAAGGGGCAGATGATCCACTAACTGAAGTTGTGAAACATAAGGCAGGAGTTAAAGGTGCAGATGATTCACTTCCTGGAGTTTTGACAGAAGGGAGGAGCTAAACAAGATGAACAAAATACACTTTCACCTGGCAACAAGAAAAGAGACCAGTTTAAACGATTTGATATTGTGGAAGACTGCTCAGACCATCATTTTGTGAGTAGTGTTGGCAACGGATTGGTATTGCCCCTGGTAAGAATTTCATGATTCTTCTACTTGTTAAAGCCACCTCCATAAAGTTAGCATGACAATGTTCTTTCAATATTTCTTAGGTAAGTAGATTGG
>JANAVB010022137.1:0-53684 GCA_029216955.1 Iris pallida
CTATTGTCTCAATCACAAGCAAGTAAGTAAAAGTCACAAGATGTATGATCATTAAATATACAATAGTAAGGCATCCCAAATATTATATATTCATTTGATCATGAAGCTAGTCGTTACAAAATGTTAGGACTAGCAAGAGTTTAGTCATACATGATCAACCCTAGGATCTGTTAATCATGTTACAACCCGTAGGCAGACAGTAAGTAAAGTGCAATCGAGCAAAACAGGTGCTCGCCAGCTAAATGCCTCAAAAAAATATTTTACAATAAAGTAGGAGATCAAAAATAAACCCACTCGTTGCCAGGGTTCCGTCTAGTGGCCACCATCTGGCTGGAAGGTCGGTAGATCCTCTAGAGCTGCTCCAAAATCTGGCCACACAAAACCAGCTGGGTCAGACCCAAGAAAGAGAAAGTGCCACAAAGGAACCTTCACTTAGGAACTAAAACCAGCAATCAGCATAAGAGTATAAATAAAGTAAGAACTGGAAATAAAGAAATACATCAGGATGATATACGACGAGATAACCATGGAGCTATTCAATAACCAGGTTACAACCCGTAAACCAAACAAGGACCGGGGTTGTAACCCTTCGTCTGAACAGAACTTGGAATTCTTACCATTTATCGGTAAAATAAACACAGGCATTCCGGTCATGCAGTAACATGGAACAAGATCAGGGCAAGACTAGACAGGTTAGACTCCATCCAATCATTTTACGGCCAAGCAAGAATTACGGCTTGATACTTTAACTAACTAGGGTTGTCACAAGCCTAATTACTAACAAGATGCAGTGAGATTATTCCACAGCTACAAGCCCTGCAGACCATCCAGGTTACCCGGGTTGAAAGATTAGGGTTGAATTCAGGTGGGTACATCGTCCAGGAAACGCATGTACCCTTAGGTAGCTTGAAGGGTGCAACACATGACAGTGTGCTGGAAATGTTCCCTACTCGACGGCAGGCTACAGATCCCAAGGCGTGCCCAGGTAACGGGATTGCATGTAGCTGGAAGATCTCTTTTTGACTAATGTATTAATCTAGTTATTTAGCCTTAGTCCATTTCAGTAGGTACTCCTGACCGTGGTACTCAGGATTCCCCTCCTAGACATGATATAAGACAGGATTGGTTTATTTGTACAAGCACAATCGTCCACGGTGTCCAGGTTAATTATATAGGTCATGTCATGTCAGGTAGCCGTCGCAACAACTTATCAAGAAAATCATGTCAGGTAATCATGTCAAGTGTACTTTGTCAGGAGTGCGCCATGACGGGCCACTATCATGTCAGGTGTGTACCACTATGGGTCACTGTCAGGTCATGCTCAATTATCATTCCAAACATATTAAATGAATTCGTGATTGTCAAGTTCATGACAAAAGGCGTAAGGATATAAAATGGACGTAAAAAAATATCAATACACAGGGCTATAGGAGAGCCATGCGGCTAAGGCATATGCGGCCAGGAATGATCTCATATGGCTGGAAGAGAACAGCCCATGCGGCTGAATAGGGTCAGGCGCATGCGGCTAAAAAAGGAAGGGCTTATGCGGTCAAAGGGGTATCAGTCATATGCGGCTCGGAGATCTACTCAGTCATACGGCTGAGAAAAGCAAGACATATGCGGTCAGGAGGATAGGAAACTCATACGGCTGGCGGGGGATGGGTCCATGCGGCTGGCTGACAAATCAAGTACATACGGCCGGGAAGGAGCAACCCATGCGGCTGCGGGGAGCAATGACTATGCGGTCAAGGAAAGTAAACCCATACGGCTGGGAGACTGCGGTCTATGCGGCTCACGAGCGTTGAGTTCATGCGGCTCAGGGTTGCTGGAAATCCATGCGGTCAGGAATGACTGGGCCTCAGTCATGCGGCTGAGAAGGAATACTTGCCGCATGAACTTGTCATGCGGTCAAGTCAAGGCAATAGCGCATACAGTTGGAACTGACTTGCCGCATGAATGTTCATGCGGTCAAGTGCTACCATGCGGCTCGGGACTGTGCTTCTTCTCCAAATTTCGGAGAAGAAGTACACCATAAGCCCTGGCTTCCAAGCTGCATGACCCTATCATCCGGAGCCCAAATCCGACCTTCTATAGGTCAAAATAGGGTAGAACAAATTCTCTACAACATGGAACCATCAAAACTCGAAAATAACAAGATTAGGTAGATCAAAACCCAAGAAATTCAAAAATAATGTAAATATAAATCTACAAGAATCTAGCCATGGAAAGTGAAAATGCCAAGTTCTAAAGTAAGTTAGAATGCTGTAAGGAAGAGAATGAAGCAATAAAATTGGAGTTCCTCCATGAAGCAAGTTGCACTTGCCTAGACCTCTCTTTCTCTCTCTCTGGTAGGTGAAGAAGTAAATGGAAGAAGAAGAAGAGGTTAATGAAGAGAAAGAATGAAGAGGGGCTAATAAATGGTAGTGGTGGTGGTAGGTAGGGGGTTCACCCTTGGTTCATAATGAACCAATAGCAATCCCAAACCGAACCAAGCCAACCCGAACCAAGAATAACCAAGCCATAAAGGAAGAGCTAAGCAAGGAACCATGCAATACAAGAATAAATACGTACACGTATTCTAAAAATATGCAATACGAACCACAGGCATTACAATGCGTCCTCGATGCAACCTAAAAGATCTATGAGAATTCTAGGAACAACTTGCATACATCAGAAGATTCATCTCAATTATCTCTGGACGCTGTAGACCGTTCACTCAACTCATGAAGAAAGGTATATTTTCATTTGGACTGAAGAATACCAGCAAGCATTTGAAGACATGAAGCGGTACTCGATGAACCCTCCAGTTCTAGTGCCACCAGTCTCAGGAATTTCAGGACCAGAAATCTTGAAGCAAGCTATCTATTATCTTAGCCACATAATTGTAGAAGCATAGAATTTCAGGACCAGAAATCCTATGCACCAAACATTATATGCGCCAGGGAGCTCAGAGGAAGCACTTAGCACAACAAAGCAAAAATGTAGACAATAAAAGAAGATTTTTATTTCATATAAAAGTCTATTATATGTCTTCAAAAGAGCTATACAAAGGAGGATTTCTACAAAGAAAAGACCCTAAGTCTACAGCTAGGCGCAGCAACCACCTTGCACTCTCAAACAGGCGCATCTCGCCATGCGCTCTCAGCCAGGCGTATCTCTTTAGCAGCTCAATTATGTGCTGCCCTTCAGCATCCCACTCAGGCACATCATGAATCAGCATATGTGCTATCAAATGCTTCGACTTATGAAGCATTTATTGAGCTGAACGAGGGTGACAATCAATCCTCTAGCTGGGGAAAGAGCTCCCCAAACCAAGAAAGAGGACAGCACCGTAAATCAACCTGCGGCTAAAGGAGCAGCTTTCAATCCAACCAGAATGGGCAACACCCACTCTGACAGAAGAAAGAGCCTCAAAAGCCGCAGCACCGTAATTTAGATCTGCGGCTCTTCCAGCATAACGAAGACGAGGCTCGAGCATCCCGATCTTTGGATGCAACAGGCACCTTCTGCCTGCCTCAGAAGCCCTCGACTCTGACTTTTGGATGTAACAGTCACCTTCAAGTGCATCAACGAAGATCATACGTCGTATCTTCACCCTCGGGAGCATCTCATCAACAGAATGTGCTCGAGTAAACAAGTTCATTTCGGGAGGACGTGAGAGAATAAGAAGCAAACCCTCTCCATGCCACTATTTATAGGCCGAGCAAATCAAACCCATACGCCAAGTGGCTGGCTCTTCGAAAACCGTGCAATGAATTTGTATTAATGGTGATGAACCTGACGCTTCGAATTCGGCCGAGTCAAGAACGGATATTTAAAGCACTCGAAGAACGTAACAGTCGGGCCCATAAAGACGTGTCATGTAAAGAGGATGCGTCGGCCAGACCGTACATCATACTGATGCGCCCATCAACACCAAGCGCCTCATGAGGATGCGCCTCCATGCGTCCCCATGCGCCTAGTGGAACGTCGATCGATGTACCCACTCAACAACCCATCACCTGTCAAAGAACATTAAATGCTGAAGTCTAACAGAGTTGGCAACACGTCTCCCGAGGACTGAACAATTGACAGCTTTTTCTGAAAATGAAGCGTTGTCGACGTCACCATCATCATTACTCCCCTCCGGCGGTTACAAGCCACGTTGCTGTCCAACCATTTTGCATGCGCCTCCGCGGCCATGCGCCCAAATCTCTGCATGCGCCTCAGACTTTTCTATGATCCCTAAAGACAGAAGTAAAGTCACTACTGAAGCCCCGCATGCGCCTCAAAAGCCATGTGCCTCGACTGGTTCGTGACTTCTAAAGGTTACGAGCCAAAGCCTCCTCATGCGCCCAATCCCAGGCGCATCCTGTCAGATCACTCCCCACCAAATCTGAGATCTTTGAGCCATGGACCTACGACACGTGTCCTTTGACTCGATTCATCCTATGAAAGGGTGCTAATTACCCAAGATCTCAGCAACTGAAAGATCTTCTCCGTTACTACGTGCCAGCTCTACCGCAGCCCATGACAGCGACGAGAAGAGTTCAACTCCTTAATCAGTGTGCGTCGCCTATGCGCCTCCATCAGCAACTGCCATGTTGGGTCCCTACATACAGGCGTATCCTACATGCGCGCATGAGCGGCCAGCCTGCAAAGCAATAAATAGAGGGATTATTTCCTTCTTTGACACACACAGACAGAGACGTCATTCAATCATCAGCAACATATAGAAAGAGGCAGATACAGACACTCAACGTATTCTTCCTCTCCGCAAGCTCCTGCACCTAGAGCAACCCAGATCTTAAGAGAACCGAGAACCGTCGTCAGATCGTCAATGGAGTCAATGCATTACCACTCGCTCTATCGGCACAAGGGACCCAGATTAAACAAAAGTGTACTCCTAGGACTACGTCTAAGTCCTATATTGTAACACTATTCTGTTTGTATTAAAATTACATCAAAAAATTTTAATAGCAAACAAGCTGGCGACTCTGCTGGGGACCTCTTTCTCCTCCACCGAGAAAGCTGTGTCGCAATCTGACGACGTAAAGGTGGGCTCCTTTCACAAGATGCTGGTCGTACGCCTCAATCAACAGGCGTATGAGGAGTTCATCTCTGAAGGCAGCGCGAGTCCTTCGAAGCGGCTGCCGAAGCCGAAGAAGACTCGCCAAGTCTGGGTGCGCAAGGTCGACGCCTCTGGCACCACCACCGAAGGGGATGTACCAATGCAGCCATCCCTTCCTGTTGACGTCCTTAGCAACCAAGATGCGCCCACTGGTGCAGTTCATCTCTCAGGGAAACGTACGGCTGACCACATTCCCCAGCCATCTCCCTCTCAGGCGAGGAAGATGCGTCGACGGAGCAGGGACGCAGCTAATGCCCCACGCATCACCTCTGATGCGCCGCAGAAGGTCTCTATCTTTGACAGACTCACTCGCTGTAGTGGCGAGGAGAATTTGGACTCTGAGTACTATGCGCCCCAGCGGGCTAGTACGAAAAAGTCCAAGGCAGCACGGGCTATGCGCCTCAAACGTGCTATGCCGGCAGCAAACCAGAAGCATGCGCTCACAATCAGGCACACTACTGATGGTAAGCTGTACAAGGTCGACTCGGGTGCTTCTGTGCCAGAAAAGAGTCGACCTTCAAAGTCCTTGTCTCGCTTGGGCGCATCTGTTGCGTTCGCAACCGAGTCGAGCAAGGCAAACCCTGTGGTCTTGAACTCCCATGCCTCCTCTGGTTGTGCGTTTGAGGTTCGTTCAAGTCACTATAAATGTTGTTCCCCCACTACTGATCTGAGCACCTGTTTGGTGTTGGATCACGGGGCACAGCATTCACTTGACCACCCCGACGCTTGGCCTTGCCATCCGCCTGATAGGGGTACGAAGGTGGCACTCTCCTCCAACGATCTGCGTAACGTGATCACTCATAAACGCCGGTCAGAAGAGTCGACTGACAAGCACAATGCGCCCCTCACAGGGCACACCTGTGCTGTAGTCACCATCAACTGTTGTTGTAAAACAGCAGTCCTGCCACCAAGGCAGTCGGTGCTCTAGCCGCTGCAATCACCAACACCTCTCCGACGTTGCCTTGGGAAGAAAGTATCAATTCAAGAGGAACCAAAGGTTACTTCATGCAACGTGATCTCTAATTCCTCGTCAATCCAAAAGACGATCTGCCATTGCTTGTCCTCGTCCAAGAGTCAGCCGAGGAGAACCAAGACAACTGTTCCATCCTCTGGAGTGGTCGAAGGCACTCGGGGGAGAAGGAAGATCCTGGAGGAAGCTGGGGGTAGTCAAGCCCTCGTTGATCCTCCTTCTGAAGACGAAGATGCCCTACAGAGCACAACTGGGATGGAAGTTAACCTTCCGGATGTTGCTGGGGGTAGTCTAGCCCCTGTGGATCTGCGTCTCGAAGACGAAGAAGTCCTCCAAGACAGAACTGGGGGTAATCATGCCCTCGCGGATACTTCTCTCGAAGACGAGGGTGTCCTCCAAAATACAGCTGGGGGTAGCCAGGTCGAAACTCCAGGAGAGGCAACTCCCCTACAAGAGAGCGAGGTCGAGAGTCAAACCTCAACTGATCCATCCAACTCCAGCCGTGTCATGACGGTATACATGACTGGAGGTGATACCGAGCCTGATGCGCCGCCAGCAGACCTTGTCCAGCGCATGGATACCCTGGAGGGAGGACTCAAAACCCTCTCCGCCTCTATGCAAACACTGACGCAAGCGGTTGTAGAAGCATGGAAAATATTAGAATAATGATCCATGCTGCTCTGAGTAAGAAGCTTATGCGGCCCACCCAGGAGCGGCCCTATACGGTTCAAAGAAGACTCACAAATCGCATGCAGCTCGGTAGCGTATGTGGTTCAGCAAGGCATATGCGGCTCGATGGACGCCATGTGTGATCTTTTCCTACAGCTGGTCGTTTGAGGAGTGGCCTCATTTATTGTTCCAGCACGATTCACTGTGGCGGCCCTGACATAAAGTTTCATAATGGCCTTGCCATAATGACTGACTCCTCGGGAAAAGAAGAAAATCTCTGACCAAATCCGTCAGAAGTCCCAGATTGCCACATGGCAATCAGTCATATGCGGCTCCCTGAGAACCCGTTCCATGCGGTTCGATACAACGCTAGCTCATGCGGCTCCCTAGGAATACATTCCCTGCGGCCCAATATAATACCAGCTCATGTGGCTCACAAAGATTACGCATATGCGGCTCGATGAAGCATCGTCCTATGCGGCTTACAAAGAGTATCTCTCTGCGGTTCGAGGATCGTCAATCCTATGCGGCTCTGACAGGACTCACAATTAAGACACGTGGCATGGAATCAATAAGAGATTTAACCGAATCTCAACAAATATATTTGACATCATCATCATAATTACTGAGATCAGGGCATATCATTTATCATCAAGCTAATGGGACACGTGGCGAGCAATAAGACATTGGCATAATCAATCACGAGGATTTAAAGCAGCTAGCATTAATTGCTCATGAGATACGATGCTATCCGCGTTAATTGCCGAGATTCACTGTAATCAGGATCAAGGGTTCAGATAGAATGAAGGAGCGCCGACATTTCAAACAGATAATCATTAACAAACCCTAATGATCACCCCCCCACTCTTATAAATAGCCAACATCATTCCCTTGAGAAAAAAAAGAGAGGTGAGGTCGGCAACAAAAGAATAAAAAAAAGAGGAGAGAGATCTACACAGAAAGAGCTCCCCCTTTCTTCTTGATAATCACAGAGAGAGAGAAGCCAGGAGAGCAATCCGAGGAGAGCAAGAAGAGCGTTTCTTTATCAACGTCGAGTAGATCTTCCCCGAGCCAAGGCTACATACTGATCGTCCAAGGAGTAAGGCAGAGCGGCCGTCGCTTTTTCGAGCCTCTATCGTCATCCCCCAGAATCAAAAATAAACAATTGTACTTAGTCTGATGTACCTAGGTTTTCGTCCCTAGGCTTTCTTTGTACGAGCGAGTTTGTATTGTGAGTCTAAGTTCAGTCCTCCGATAATTGTTCTGTTCTTTTACAATCAATGGCAAACACGATGGCGACTCTGCTGGGGACTAACTTCTCCACGGCTGAGGAGTTGGTGACGCAATCAGATGCAGCCGAACTTGGCTCCACACAAAAGAAGATGGTCGTCCTCTTCGACCAACAGGCGTTCGAAGAAATGCTCTCTGAAGGCAGCGCTGGACCGGTCCAGAAGCGCACCCACACCACGAAGGCTCGTAAAGAATGGAGACCGAAGTCATTTGCTCCTCCTCAAGCCCTCGATGGGATGCCCTCTGTTGCTCAAGACGGCGAGAAGGATTCTCCTGCGGTCCCACTTCAGATCATAGACAACTCTGCTGTCCCCAAGTCCGGCAGAAGAAAACATTATGATGCTGGACTTGCAGGGACAAAGAGGGACTCTATGCGGACCGAACCGCAGAAGAATATTAGCCGCAAGGAGAAAGCCCATGCGGCTACATCCACCAACCGCATGAAGAAAACTCATGCGGCTACTTCTGTCAGCCGCATAACTTATGCGACTACAGTTCCCGACAGCATGGATGAGACTCAAGCAGCCAGTAAAGTCAATTATTTGCAGAAAACCCATGCGGCCACAGATGCCAACCGCATGCGGCCAGCCTGTACGGTCGTGACCCCTAGCCGCATACGAACTCGTCCGACGACAGGAGACAACCGCATGCAGACAGCCTGCACGGTTTCTATTCCCAGCCGCATAGCATCTGCTCCATGCTCCTCTCGATCAGTTTTCGACCGTCTCTCGTACGGTCTGAACCCTGATGACTCTCTGGATGATAAGCCAGACTCTGTGATGTTCAACGTGGACTCTTCCTATTATGCACCCACGAGTGCTAGAAAGAAGAAGTCTAGGGCAGCGCGGGCTCATCAAGCCCTGACAGCTGCCCCAACCTCTGACTATCAGGGCGTCCCGCTGATTATCACACGGGCCTCTGATGGAAAGTTGTACAGAACCGCTCGAGTCCAATCCCCGGCGGCGAACGGACAGAGTGGTCCCTCTAACCTGCGGGAGATGATCCTCCATAAGCGCAAGGAAAGAGAAGGGGCCTCGGCGTGCAAAGAATCCTCACATGGACGTCACTGCACCCAGATCATCGTCAACTGCTGCTGCAACAATACAGCAGTGACGGAAGATCGTCCGTCCGTCTTCCACAGACTATAGCACCCGAACTCAGAAGATGAGGCACCTCTTGTTGTCTCCTGCAATTTCGCTCAGAAGGTCCCCGCCGAGGGGAGAGGGAAGAAGACAAGCATCTCCAGTCCAAAGATATCAGCCACTATAGCTAAAAAGTTGTCGGCTAAACGGTTACCCTCCACCGGAGTATACCAACACACCCGTTCGAAGACAAAATCTGCTGCAACAGGAGGCTCATCGTCCCCGACCCTGAGGGTCGTAGGAGCTGGGGGTAGTACTCCTCCGAACGTCCATAATAATCCAATGTTTCAAGGAGACGAACCCCGAGAAACAACCCTCCCATCGGGTATAACAGATGCTGATATCCCCGAGGACATCCATGATTCTCTAGACGAAGTAACCTCCGAAGCTGGGGGTAGTGTTCCTTCCGAGTCCGAACCTGAAGAGAACATCCCCACATATCCAGATGATTTCTCGATGCATGGGTACGACTCGGAGGGTACATCCTCCATCACTCCCTCCGTCACTCCTCACGTGAAGACGGTATTCATGACAGACAGCAATCAAGGCGGTTCCAGCGATCGCCAGCGCATCGACACTTTGGAGGCCATATTGCATGCCTTAGTCAAGTCTGTAGACGAGATCAAAGCGGTACTTCCTACTCTGTAGGGAGTGACATGTGGCCAGACAAGCACGGGTCCCGCAATCAACGTAGATTCAAATTTAGCGGCGCCAAACCAGGGCAATAATCCTCCCGAGATAACGGCCCCTACCGCGATAGATGAGGCCCGAGAAGTAAGAAGAGAGGTTCAGGAGCTCCGAGCAATGTTCCACGCCCGAGAAAACTCTCAAGACCTCAGAATACGGCAACCATATCCTGCTGAATGGAGGGATGTTCCCTTTCCGCCAAGATATAAGCCGTTCAATATCAACCCATATGATGGCAAGACTTCAGCAAGTCGATACATCACTTACTTTGAGGTCACTACCGACCATCTGCCCCATGATGACGCTATCCTCACACGGTTATTCATTGGGGCATTGGAAGGAGTCGCCTTCGATTGGTACCACAATCTGCCAGACAATTGCATCCACTCCTTCGCTGGCTTCAAATGCTTGTTCTTGGAGAGGTTCTATGAGGTAGGACAGGACGTGACGATGTCTACCCTCATGGACGTCGTTCAAGGAGAGAAAGAACTGATGAGAAATTATATTGAGCGGTTTCGTCAAACCGCAATGAAGTTACCATCTGGCAACCCGGACTCTTCTTTGATTGAAATTTGCCAAAAGAGACTACTTCCAACAATTAGTCTCTGGATGGGCGAAAGTCAGTTCAAGGACTGGAAGGCTTTTATCATCAGTGCTACAAGTGCTGAAGAATGATTGAAGAAGGCTCGCCAACTGGGGTTGTATATCTCGGAGGGAGAGAACAAGAGCAAGCGTCCCAACACCAGCAACGACAATAGGGGTAGCCCCTCCAACAACCGGGACAATAAAGGCAAGCAGGCTATGGTAACCGATACAGCCCAGAAGCCCGAGCCACAGCCAGCAGACCAACAATGGCCTCAAATCACTTATTCCTTTGAAGACGGCCACGTCAAGCCTATCTTGGACATGCTTATACAAGGAGATAGGATTCAGCTTCCTCCACCAAGACAGGAGCCTCGGCCGGCTGATCTGGAGAACCCAAAGTTCTGCTATTACCATCGCTACGTTCACCATGCTACACACGACTGCTACCAACTGAAACGGTATATCCAAAACCTCATCGATTCGAACGCCCTGGCCATCGATTTCGAAGAGGTAACCGTGGCAGCCAACATGGTGTCCGTACAATTCGGCAGCTTTCCTCTAACAGAGACTCAGGACGGGGTTATACCCGTCCCTCTGGCAATAATGGAGATTGCTAATCTGCCGCCTGCTCGCGATCAAGCTGCTGGTCTAATACCCCTCACCACTTCACGAGGGGAAATCATGTGGGTCCATCCGGACCTAGTCCACGAGGTAACTCAGCCCTCTCCACCTTCTAAAAGGAAAAGTGAAAAAGTCAGATCCTGCTGTACTGCCTTGGCGGAAGAAGAGGAAGTCTCGGCCGTCACTACTCGGTCCGGAACACAAGCCCAACCGGTGACCGAAAGCGCGACTGATGATCATCCGCCCACTACAACTGATGCTCCGGGACCGGCTCAGCCTTCGACGACCGACAAGCCTAGGCCGAAAGAGACTCGCTTCGACAAGTCCCTCCGGAAGGAGACACCTCAGGGGCTGGAGAGGCCCTACAACTTCGACATCTTAGCACAATTAGCTAATACCCCGGCCAAGTTGTCTTTATATGAACTCCTCAGGCTCTCAAAGGATGTCCGCACGGCTTTAAGTGAGGTGCTCCAAAATGCCGACGCATACTTGGCTCAGGTCAACCTCACGGGAGATAACCAACCTGCAGAGCTCCAAGATAGTACGTGTACGGGAGCAATGCCCAATATCGTCTTCTCTTCGCAAGATATGCTCATCAAAACTAACCTGCATGATCGCCCGCTATACTACACTGGATACATCGGCGACGTAAAGGTGGACCGAATGCACATTGATCCTGGGTCCTCTATAAGCATCATTCCGAAGGGTCTGCTACATCATCTTCGTATTCCGATGCATCGCCTGACACCTACAAGCACCGCCATTAGCGGTTTCAATTCGGGCAGGAGCTACCCAATAGGGAAGATCCGTTTGAAGTGTCAGATCGGCGATCTCCAATCAGAAGTCACCTGTTATGTCATAGATGCCGGCACTTCTTACAATATCCTTCTGGGGCGGCCTTGGATACACGATTACATGATCGTGTCTTCCACGCTACACCAGTGCTTCAAATATGTCGATAAGCACGGCTTCGTGAGGACAGAGTTTGCCGATATCGATCCCTTCAAGGGGGTCGAATCTTATTACTCAGACTCATGTCTGTACAAAAAATCAAAGAAGCATCTGGTCGAAGAAGATGTGCAAGCTCACAACGAGACGGCTACAGGATCAGAAGAACCTCTAACGATCCACCTTCAGGCTCGCAAACCGGGCAATTCCGCACCTCTTACGGCCACTCTGCGTAAGGACGCAATCAGTCTCTCCGCACAAGAAGAACAAATGAGAATCTGGCTGCCAAGGTCCGGCCAGGCACCGAGACCCATAACAGGGCCACTTACCATCAGACTACCGAGAGTCGGTCAACTCCAAATGGAGAAGCCTAATCCCTCCGACAGACCGCTCACAATACGCCTTCCTAAGAAGATTCTTTGCTCCGATACGAGGTCTGACACTTCTAGCGAACCAGCCACCCCTCGCCTCACATCAAGTACCAAACTGGGGATTGCTAGTTTACCAACAACTCCACGATCTGCTCCACCAGTTGAGCCTCTGAAGATCAAGCTGAATAGGTTGTCCTCTCAGTCTTCATTTATACAGGGGGTGGCCGAAGAAGAACCAGAATTGGCCAAGTATGTGGCTGCCCACTCCGATACCCCTTCCGCAGATAATGTAATCCCTCTAGAAAAGATACCTTACTTCATCAATAAAGGGTTATCTTTGAACTATACCGAGCTCAATAAGCTATGTACAATGTATGCTATGGAACACGGTATAGGCACTCACCTACATACACAGGTGACAAACGTGTACACCGCCATCCGACTTACTCCAGCAGAAGACACTTACCGAATAGTCAAGGGAGGGGACCACCCGATCATCTTCGGCCGGACAAACAACCCACATCTCCCCGCTATGGAAGAAGTCGACTTCGGGTCAGATGCCGGAAGACTGCCTCTGTATCTCTATAGCCCTCAATCCAAATATCTCATGCAAAAACAGGGGTATGATCTAGAGACAACGCCAGGACTGAACTACGGCACTGGACGACGATTACCTTTGAAGACGCCAGCCCCGGCGGGCAAACCACGGAACTACTATAACAAAACCCGATGCGGTTTAGGGTATGTAACGCCTACTACGACCCCTGAAAGCTCAGATGAAGAATGCGACTGGCAGTCACATTCAACCGGATCACCGACTTCCGACTCAGATACCAGCATCGGAGATGTGTTCAGACAAGTCATGTCAGTCAACATGGCATTCACCGACGCTTACGAGGAAGACGAAGACATCCCCGAAATCCTTGAGCTAGAACCATGGGCCCAGCAATTAGACGCGCAATAGGAAAAGCGGTTCGAACTGAGAGAACCTCCTACCGAAGATGAGGTCATACAAGTGGATCTCGGCAGCGAATCTTCTCCAAAACTGATCTTTATCAGTAAAAGCCTAACTGACGAAGAACAAGAATCGCTGTTAGTACTCGTCAGAGAATACATTGATGTGTTCGCCTGGAGCTATGAAGACATGCCGGGATTAAATCCTGACATCGCTCTCCACAAACTCAATATACGGCCAGATGCAAAGCCAGTCAAGCAGCAACAACGACGCTTCCGCCCAGGTGTCATGGATGCGATCGAAACAGAAGTCAACAAGTTAATAGCCAGCGGCTTCATTCGTGAAGAGCAACATCCTGATTGGGTCGCCAATATAGTACCCGTCCTCAAGAAGAATGGGAAGATTCGAATCTGCATCGACTTCCGCAACCTGAACGAGGCATGCCCCAAAGATGAATTTCCCCTTCCCATCACAGACATCATGATCGACAACACATGCGGCTTCGAATGTATGTCATTCATGGATGGATTCTCGGGGTATAATCAAATCAAGATGTCTTCCGACGACGAAAAGCACACATCATTCCGAACGCCGATTGGTACATACTGCTACACAGTTATGCCATTCGGTCTGAAGAATGCTGGCGCTACATATCAGCGGGCCATGAGTATCATTTTCCGAGAACATTTACGCAAAACAGTAGAATGCTATGTCGACGACATCGCCGTCAAGAGTCGCCATAAGGAAGATCATCTGCAAGACCTGAGAATGGTATTCGACCTGATGAGAGCCCACAACCTGAAGATGAACCCTACGAAATCATTCTTGGGCATATCCAGCAGAAAATTCTTAGGCTTCATCATCACGGCACGGGGCATCCATGTAGACCCTGAGAAGACGAAGGCAATCATGGAGATGGGTCCCCCGAAAAATCTCCGCGAACTCAGAGGCCTCCAAGGGAGGCTAGCTTACATCAGGAGGTTCATTTCCAACCTCTCCGGGCGATGTCGACCGTTCACACATCTCATGAAGAAGGGAGTCTCATTCGTATGGGACGAGGAACGCCAGCGTGCTTTCGACGACATCAAAGAATATTTGTCGAATCCCCCAGTTCTGGTGGCCCCGGTCCCCGGAAAAACCATTCCTGCTCTACGTACGAGCAATGAAACACTCCCTTGGTGCCCTGCTAGCACAGAATAACGATGCAGGCCACGAGCAAGCCATATATTATCTCAGCCGGATGATGATCGGGCCAGAACATCGATACACCGCCGTAGAGAAGGAGTGTCTCGCTCTGGTATTCGCTATTCAAAAGACGCGGCACTATGTCACAGGACAAACCATACATGTGATCTCGCGGGTCAACCCCCTCAGAGTCCTCATGACTAAACCAGGGACCCTCAGCTCTCGCCTCGCCACATGGGCAATATTACTGTCCCCCTATCATATGATCTTCGTCCCGCAAAAGGCTGTTAAGGGTCAAGCCCTAGCAGACTTTTGGCAGCCCACCCAGGATCGGAGTCATCCAGAATCTATGTAGAGATCCCAGACGAGGTTGCCGTTTCGAATACAGCCACCCACGATAACATATGGCGAATGTTCTTTGATGGCGCCTCAAGGACCGGACCCAAGGGAAACATCGTCGTCGGGGTCAGAGTGGTATTAATTTCTCCTACTGGGCTGGTGATCAATCGCGCCTACTCCCTCACGGAACCCTGCTCCAATAATGTGGCCGAATATAACGCTCTGGTCATTGGCCTCCAACTTGCAAAAGTGCTGGGGGTAGAATACCTTGAAGCATACGGCGACTCCCAGCTAATCGTCAATCAGATCAGGGGCTCATACGAGGTTCGCCATGAAGACATGATCCCCTACCATCAAATTACGATCAACATTATCTCATCATTCGAGGGATTCTTCATCGAGCACGTCCCCAGACTCCAAAATATCGAAGCTGATGCCCTAGCAGGCCTGGCTGCTTCCCTAGCAGTACCAAATCACTCTCATCATTCGGTCGATATAATCGGCCATGAGCTGGTCTGCCCCAAGAACAACGTTCAAGCCATGGCGAGTTATTCTGCTCAGATGATCGACGAAGCGCCAGACTGGAGACAACCATTCATAGACTTCGTGGTCTACGACATCCTGCCCGAGAACCCGAAGGAGGCTACTTCTATCAGACGGCGTTCTCTCAGGTTCTTCTACGATACAGAGACGAAAATGCTGTATCGCCGCTCCTACGACGGATTACTACTTCGGTGCTTGTCGAACGCAGAAGCCAAAGAAGCCGTACGAGAGGCTCATGACGGTGTCTGCGGAGCCCATCAGCCTGGCCCTAAGCTGCAAGACTGCCTTCGCCGGATGGGCTACTACTGGCCCACGATGGTGGCTGATGCAATAGATTATGCCCGAAAATGCAAGGCCTGCCAAGTCCACACAGACTTCATTCACCAACCATCCGAATTTCTACATCCGACAGTAGCGTCCTGGCCATTCGAAGCATGGGGAGTGGATATCATTGGTCCAATTATCCCACCTTTCTCCCGAGGACATCGCTTCATACTTGCGATCACTGGTTATTTCTCCAAATAGGCGGAAGCTGTCCCACTCGTAGAAGTTAAAACTTCAAACGTGATCAGCTTCCTTAAGCATCACGTTATCTATCGCTTCGGACTACCACGAAGAATCATCCATGATAACGGTCCACAGTTTATAAGCCATGCATTCTACCGATTCTACGATAAGCATCGCATTCAGAATGTCGCTTCGACACCATACAACCCGGCAGCAAACGAGTTGGCAGAGGCATTCAACAAAACAATCATCAAGCTCCTCAAGAAGTTTGTCTCCTCCAACAAACGCGACTGGAACGAGAAGCTCGGCGAGTGCTTATGGGCTTATCGCACAACGGTTCGAACAGCCACCGGGAATACACTATTCTTTCTGGTGTACGGGAGCGAAGCAGTCCTCCCTTTGGAGACTCAGATCCCCTCACTCCGCATCGCCCTCACTTATCAATTGACGACGGATGATAACTACCGACGACGACTACAAGAGTTGGAGGATTTAGATGAAAAGCGCCTCCTAGCTCAGCAAAGGATCGAGCTATACCAAGCACGCATCTCCGGAGCCTTCAACAAGAAAGTTAAAATCAGAACATTCCAAGTGGGTGATCTTGTTCTGGCAGTCCGGAGGCCGATGGTCATGACCCACAAGACCACCGGTAAGTTCCAACCAAAATGGGAAGGTCCATTTGTCATCGAGACCGTGTTCTCCAACGGTGCCTACCGCCTCGCTAAGCAGAACGGAGATTTGCTCATGTTGCCCGTCAACGGCAAGTTCCTGAAGAAATACTATGTTTGAACATCATTCTCCAGATTATCGAGTCATGTACTCCTTTAGTACCACTGAACGCTCAAACATCATTCTCCAGATTATCGAGTCATGTACTCCTTTAGTACCACTGAACTCTCATCCATCATTCTCCAGATTATCGAGTCATGTACCCCTTTAGTACCACTGAACTCTCATCCACCCTATTTCAAATCATCAAGTCATGTACCCTTTAGTACCACTGAACCTACCACATTTTAGATTATCGAGCCATGCACCCGCTGGTGCCGCTGAACTCTCACTCCCTCAATAGTCCAAATTACCAAGTTATGTACCAGCCGATGCCTCTGAACTTATATTTCGGTCACTCTTTCAGATAGTAAGTCATGTATAATCATACCACTGAACTTTCTTCCTGGCAGAGATCCTCCCTCAGGATTCACTACCCGCACTCCCAGTGCACAAAAAGGGTAGTCGATCCACCAATTTCTGAAACGACCATGTCCTCATTACCTCTGAGTCGTCTTCACTTCCACCAAAAACAAACCGCCCCCTCGCATAGAACTTCCACGTTCTCCTACCTCTGAGTCGTTCTATATACCCAATCTTCATTGAGCCCACTCCTGCCATGTCCTCACTACCTCTGAGTGGGAAGGCTCCGTCGAAGAAATCGTCATATTTGCCATGTCCACATTACCTCTGAGCAAGTATGTCGATCCAATTTTAACCTATTATCTGTACCCACAACCGGAGTACGACAAGGATAATAGGTCCACAAATGTCCCCTGTTGACCACAAATGTCCTCTGTTGACCACAAATGTCCTCTGTTGACCACAAATGTCCTCTGTTGACCACAAATAGCTTCCGTAAAGTCTCCCCTGCCATGTTCTCATTATCGCTGAGCAGGAAGATTTTACGATAAAACCTTCACGTTTGTCATGACATCATAACCTCTGAGCAAATATGATTGGTTTCCTTTCATCCCATTATCCGTATCCTGAACCAGGGTACGCCAAGGATAATAGGCCCACAAATATCCCTTGCTAAGCTTCTTAGCATAAATCCACCATCTTACCATGCCCCGGGAGCCTAGCTGCTTTACGGCATTCCTTTTCCCAACACCAAGAACACCCATGACCACTTTGCCATGGCTGCTCCAAACATCCTATCTAAACTGTTATCCGTACCTAAAACCAAGGTACGCCTAGGGTAACAGGTCCACAAATAAATCCCCCAGTAAGTCCGGTTCCATGAACACCGATACAAGAAAGCAAAGATGAGATGAAACATGTCTATTTTTGAGATCGTATCACTGTTACAAAGTAGAAATAAAAGGACAAACAAGCAAGACAAGACAAAGAAACAACTATGGTTCGGAGGTACACAACATCGAGGGATGGTCCTTCAGCAGGATAGTCAACCGCTCAAGCTATCGATTAGTTCCACATACTGCTTTTGGAGTCAACAGCGTCACATCTCCCCGAGGAGCAAAGGTTCCATTGGGAAATAAAATCCCCAGGCTTAACATAACCCCACCCTTTCGGGATACGTATGCCGATCATATTCTAGACTATCGTCTACACCCATAACGAAGTACATTAAGGATACAAAGTTCACATAGAATATCCTGTTAAAGGCGACCACTACAAGAAAAGAGGGAAGCAAATACATTCCATTCATTGGAACGATCGGCCACATTCACATGACTAACAAACAAAACTAAAAAGAACTTGTCACTACTTCATTCAGACGGAAAGGAAAGGCACAAACTACAGGAACATGAGGGCAGAAGACAGACATCCGCAAGGAATTCCTAAAACCTAGTTGCAGAAGCGCCCATACCACTCCTTCAACCACCTTACATAGGAAGGATGCAGTTGAAGGAGATCCTCATTTGGAATAGGAGTATCAGAATTCCCCGAGCTACCACCCCCAGTTGCTTCGACACTCGGAGAGAGACCATCCTGTGCAGACTTCGTTTCTTCCTTAATGGAGGGAGACCCCTGGTCGACGACAGGGGGTGGCGGTTCCTCTGTGACTGCAACCTCAGCGTTCAGTGGAGATACTGAAAGAATCAAAGACGGAAAGACAAAATAAAAAGATATTCAGAAAATAGTCATGCAGCTCGTTTAAAGACAATTCACAGGCAGCTCCGACAGGGGGCATACCCCATGCATGGGGCGTGTAGGCGAACCACGTAATTCGTATGCGGCTCAGACATGGGGTATACCCCATGCGGCTCGAATAAGGGACGTGTATGCGGGCCATGTGGTTACGAGCACGGAGTAAGCAGTAGAGCAGACCCTATTAGGGTTCATGGGACGTGCATACGGACCACATAACCCGTATACGGTTCAGACATGGGGTATACCCCATGCGGCTCAATCAGGGGACGTGTATGTGGGTCACGTGGTTGCATGCATGGAGTAGGCAGTAGAGCAGACCCTGTTAGGGTTTCAAAATACCCAATCTTCTACATAGGCTATTACCTTCGATGGTGACGTGAACATCAAGGCAGACGGGGGGGGGGCGACGGTCGACGACGAAGCCGATTTCTTTCTCCTCGCCGCGGCCTTCTTCACAGTCTTGGAAACCCTAGGCGCCATTGTTGTTTGTCGGTTGGGGAAAGAAAACAAGACAGGAGTTTTTCAGTCAAGAAAAATCTAAAGTCCAACCAAACACCCACCTATTTATAGACAGAGAAAGAAGGATTATTGACCGACGCTTCGTACGACGTGATCGACCCTTCGGCTATCAAGGCGAACCGGACAATCAGAAGGAAAAGACTCTTAGGATCCTCCCCCAAAAAGACGGCGTGAAATCAAAACGAGTCAAGAGCATTTAATGAAGATTTGCACACGTGGTCAGGACACGTGGCAAAGAGCCTATACGGACAGCTGAATCTATGCGGCTGGGACACCTATGCGGCATGAACGGGGCCATGCTTCTTGTTCAAAGTATTCCAATTTTTACAAAATTGAAAACTTTGAAGGGGGTCCTGTAGAAGCATAGAAAATATTAGAATAATGATCCATGCGGCTCTGAGTAAGAAGCTTATGCGGCCCACCCAGGAGCGGCCCTATGCGGTTCAAAGAAGACTCACAAATCGCATGCGGCTCGGGAGCGTATGCGGTTCAGCAAGGCATATACGGCTCGATGGACGCCATGTGTGATCTTTCCCTACAGCTGGTCGTTTGAGGAGTGGCCTCATTTATTGTTCCAGCACGATTCGTTGTGGCGGCCCTGACCTAAAGTTTCATAATGGCCTTGCCATAATGACTGACTTCTCGGGAAAAGAAGAAAATCTCTGACCAAATCCGTCAGAAGTCCCAGATTGCCACGTGGCAATCAGTCATATGCGGCTCCCTGAGAACCCGTTCCATGCGGTTCGATACAACGCTAGCTCATGCGGCTCCCTACGAATACATTCCCTGCGGCCCAATACAACACTAGCTCATGCGGCTCACAAAGATTACACATATGCGGCTCGATGAAGCATCGTCCTATACGACTTATAAAAAGTATCTCTCTGCGGTTTCGAGGATCGTCAATCCTATGCGGCTCTGACAGGACTCACAATTAAGACACGTGGCATGGGATCAATAAGAGATTTAACCGAATCTCAACAAATATATTTGACATCATCGTCATAATTACTGAGATCAGGGCATATCATTTATCATCAAGCTAATGGGACACGTGGCGAGCAATCAGACATTGGCATAATCAATCACGAGGATTTAAAGCAGCTAGCATTAATTGCTCATGAGATACGATGCTATCCGCGTTAATGGCCGAGATTCACTGTAATCAGGATCAAGGGTTCAGATAGAATGAAGGAGCGCCGACATTTCAAACAGATAATCATTAGTAAACCCTAATGATCACCCCCCACTCTTATAAATAGCCAGCATCATTCCCTTGAGAAAAAAAAAGAGAGACGAGGTCGGCAACAAAAGAATAAAAAAAAGAGGAGAGAGATCTACACAGAGAGAGCTCCCCCTTTCTTCTTGATAATCACAGAGAGAGAGAAGCCAGGAGAGCAATCCGAGGAGAGCAAGAAGAGCGTTTCTTCATCAACGTCGAGTAGATCTTCCCCCAGCCAAGGCTACATACTGATCGTCCAAGGAGTAAGGCAGAGCGGCCGTCGCTTTCCCGAGCCTCTATCGTCACCTCCCAGAATCAAAAATAAACAATCGTACTTAGTCTGCTGTACCTAGGTTTTCGTCCCTAGGCTTTCTTTGTACGAGCGAGTTTGTATTGTGAGTCTAAGTTCAGTCCTCCGATAATTGTTCTGTTCTCTTTACAATCAATGGCAAACAGCGGTGTTTGCGATACGGTCAGCTTTGTCCAAGGCACCGTCTACTGGTCCTGACCCAGGGGCCAATGGAGAATCAAGTGTACCCCTTCAACGGGTATTCTTGGATACGGATCGCCACGAAGCACCTCGGTCGTCGGAGCCATCAAATGCTCAACTCCAGGCTGTACCACCTTCTTCGACTCCCAGCTCCACAGAAGACGTGGTGGAGATGATCAGGGACTTACGCGAACGCTTTGAGTCCAAGAACAGGCAAGAGGAGCGCCAGAAGATGGAGATCCCCCAACCCTATCCCCTCGAATGGAACAAAGTGGTTTATCCTCCTAAATATAAACCACAAACTCTGATGCTGTATGATGGAAAGGACTCTCCGCGTCGCTATCTGACGTACTTCCAGTCCCAAACGGGACATCTCCCGAAGGAGGACGTACTACTTACCAGCATATTTATCGGGGCACTGAAAGGAATGGCGTACGACTGGTACTGCAGCCTCCTCGATAACTCTATATCTTCCTTCGATGACTTGACGCGCCTCTTCCTCGACCATTTCTACGATGGCAGGAAGGACATGACAATGGCATCCCTCATAGAGATACGTCAGAAGGAGAAGGAAATAGTTCGAGTATTCATCGAACGCTTCCAACAGGCCTACTTCAGACTGCCCCTGGGCATGCCAGAACACGCACTTCTCTCCTCCTGCAGCATGAACATGCTGCCTGCAGTCAAACTCTGGCTGAACTCCACTCCTCCTCCGGAATGGAGTTCCTTGATCATCGAAGCCGAAGCAGCAGAAACGAAGGCGTCCAATGCTCGCCTTCTGGGAGTTAGTTTCCCCGCCTTTGAGGACAAGGGGAAACGGCCTGCAGCCAACAACCCCGGACGAGAGACGAGGGGGAAACATGCGTTGACTGTCAATGCCTCCAAAGGTGCATTAGCACCCACTCAAAAGCCTCCACTTGCACCAAGGCCAAAGGAGGTTTATTCTTTCAACGATAAAGACACCCTGAAACTCTTTGAGATACTGAAGTAGGGTGACAAGATCAAACTGCCGGACCCGAAGCGTCCCGACGAGGTTGGAAAAGTGGACAATTCGAGGTACTGTCACTACCATCGGTTTGTCGGATATCCAACCAAGGACTGCTATGTCCTCAAAAACTACATCCAGCGCATGATCAATGCGGATGTTATTTCCGTCGACTACGAGGAGAAAACGGTCTCGGCTAATCTGGTGTCACTCCAATTTGGCATCTTGCCGCCGACCACAACACAAGATGGCGTCGTCCCCATCCCTAAGTCGATAATAGAGGTGGTTAACTTACCACCTACTCATGACAACGTGAGTGGGCTCACCCTGCTCACCATATCTCGGGAAGAGATCTTATGGGTTCACCCTGAGCTAGTCTCCGAGGTTACTCAACCGGAGGTACACTCTGCCTCCAAAACCAAAGGCAGGAAGATCAAGTCTTGCAGTATGGTCTCTTCCTCCGCAGAAGAGGCTCTTCATGTACAAACCCGTTCGCAGTTGAACATCCAACCCGATAAAGCTACCGTCGAGGTGGTGCCTCCCTGTACTACCCCTGCTGCCGAAGAAGGGGGTCCGTCCAAGCCTCCAGCAGCCAATAAGCAGAAGCATGTGGAGGTCCGTTTCGACAAACCTCTGTGAAAGAAGAATGCTTCGGGGCTAGCCAAGTCCCACAACTTCGACATACTGGCACAACTTGCAAGTACTCCTGCCCGCCTATCTCTGTTTGAGCTTTTTCGCCTTTCCAAGGACACTCGTGAAGCTCTCTGTGAATCCCTGAAGGATGCTGAGTCCTTCATCGGTCAGGTCAAGCAGCCTGAAGATCTCCTGACTATATGTGTGCATTATCATTGTACGGATGAAGTTATCCCCAACATAACCTTCACCCAACAAGACATGCTGCTCAAGCACAACTGATACAACAGGCCTCTGTTTTATACAGGATATATCGGTTCCGTCAAGGTGAAGCAGATTCGGATCGATCCGGGATCTTGCCTCAGCATCATCCCGAAGACGCTGCTCTCAATACTGGGGATCCTAATGTACCATCTGGCGCCCTCTAACACCACAATCAGTGGCTTCAATGCCAGCAAGAGTGAGCCGTTGGGTAAAATACGGCTAAAGTGTCATATTGGTAACCTCAGAACTGAGGTCACTTACTATGTCGTGGATGCCGATGTCAACTACAACCTCCTGCTGGGTCGTCCGTGGCTGCATGAGTACATGGTGGTACCTTCTACACTCCACCAATGTATGAAATACGTGTCCACCAATGACATCATCCGGACGGAGTTCGCGGACATCGACCCTTTCAAGGGGGTTGAAGCCTACTTCACTGATTCCAACTTGTACAAAACACCTGACGAGGAGAAAGCCAATGATGCTGATGATGAAGCAGAAATGACGGCAGTGCCCGACATGGAGCCAGAGACGATTTCTGACGCTCCTCTAAAAATTCGACTCAAAGGGAAGCTGCCTCAGACGTTGCCTCCCATGAGCATCAAGCTACCTGAAAAAGCACCAATTGCTCCAGGTAGAACACCTACTGAAGCTCCCTTGAAGACACGACTCAAGGGAAAGCCACCTCAAACATCGGCTCCCCTTGTGACAAAACTACAGTGGAAGGCACATATCACCGAAGGCGCAGTTGAGGCACCTCTGAAGGTGCGTCTTAAGGGCAAGCCGCCGCGATCATCTGTCTCATCCAAGCTACCGAAGAAGGCCCACATAGCCCTCTCAGACCCCAAGACCAAAGCTGTGGTGGACCCTTCCGATCTAATCCCAGTACTCACAGATGAAGAGCTAGGGGAATACATCTCTGCTGATGTAGATGCACCCTCTCTGGACAATGCAATTTCGTGGGACAAAATCTCGTGTTTCATCAATAATAGAGTATCTTTTAATTATTCTAGTCTTCCACATTGGAATGCCATGTATACATTAGATAATGCTCTACGGTCGTTGCAAACACAAATAATGACCGTCCATCATGCAAATCGAGTTGTCCCGTCCGAAGGGGTATGTTTTGTAGTCCTACCGCAGAATCGAGGCGAATAATCTATCATCTTCGACAAAGTCGAGCGTTATCAAGACCTCCCGCCACTCGAGCAAGAACCAGATACCGGCAGAATACAAGTCTATCAGTATACGGACATGGCAAAGTACCTCATCCAGAAGATGGGTTATGACCTAAAAAGCAACAAAGGCCTGAACTACGGCAAGGGTCGACGTCTTCCTCTCCGGCTTCCAACACCTAAAGGAAAGCCGCATGACTACTATCATCGAACTCGATGGTGGGTGGGCTATGTCACGCTGCCGTCAACTCCAGAGAGTTCGGAGGCAGAAGAACTAGAACATTCTCATTCATCCGAAGCATCAACTTAGGATTTCGATACCAGTATCGGATCAATCTTCAAGAAAGTGCTATCAGCCAACATGACATCTGTACAATCTCAAAAAGGTGAAGGTGAAGACCAAATGCCAGAATTCTTCGAAGAAGAACCCTGGGCTCAACGCCTAGGAGAACAGTGAGAGTCTCGTTTTGAATTATGCGAACCTCCTACCAAAGACGAAGTCGAGCAGATCGACCTTGGGGATGGATCTTCTTCCAAACCCATCTTCATCAGAAAAAGCCTAAAAGGAGAAGATCAGGAATCTTTAATCCAGCTGGCTAAAGAATATATCGATGTCTTCGCCTGGAGCTACGAAGATATGTCGGGACTTGATCCCCAAATTGCGATGCATAGGCTTAACATCTTATCTGATGCCAAGCCTATAAAGCAACAACAGCGACATTTTTGTCCTGACATCATGAACGCTATCGATCAGGAAGTAGACAAACTCCTGACCAGCAGATTTATTCGTGAAGAACAACACCCGGATTGGGTGGCCAACGTCGTCCCTGTCACCAAGAAGAATGGAAAGATACGGGTCTGTATCGACTTCAGGGATCTCAACACTACTTGTCCGAAGGATGAATTTCTGCTTCTAATCATCGACGTGATGATCGACAACACATGTGGCTTCGAACGCATGTCTTTCATGGACAGGTATTCGGGCTACAACCGGATCAAGATGTTCCCCGATGACGCAAAACACACGTCATTCAGGACTCTGAAGGGGGTCTTCTGCTACACAGTGATGCCTTTCGGCTTTCAGAACGCTGGTGCAACATACCAGCGAGCTATGAGCACCATCTTTCGTCAGTATCTTCGCAAAATAGTTGAATGCTATGTTGATGACATCGCAGTCAAGAGCCGTCACAAAGGAGATCACCTACGAGACCTTAAGACAGTCTTTGATCTCATGCGAGCGCATCAACTCAAGATGAACCCCGCTAAATCCTTTCTTGGGGTTTCTAATGGAAAGTTCTTGGGCTT
This sequence comes from Iris pallida, assembly GCA_029216955.1. NCBI lineage: Eukaryota > Viridiplantae > Streptophyta > Magnoliopsida > Asparagales > Iridaceae > Iris > Iris pallida. Next base: position 25,402 of record JANAVB010022137.1, read on the forward strand.
CATTATCACGGTAAAAGGCATTCATATCGATCCCGAGAAGACCAAAGCCATCCTTGACATGGACCCTCCGAAGAACCTCTGAGAACTTCGAGGGCTGCATGGGCGTCTGGCATACATCCGGAGGTTTATAGCAAACCTTTCTGGGAAATATCAACCTTTCACCCAGCTCATGAAGAAGGGAGTCTCTTACGTCTGGACAGAGGAATGCCAAAAAGCTTTCGACGACATCAAGGCTTACTTAACGAGCCCGCCAGTCCTGGTAGCACCCGTCGCCGGCAAACCATTTCTCCTCTACGTCCGTGCCATGGATCATTCCTTCGGCGCTCTGCTTGCTCAGAACAGTGACACAGGCTATGAGCAAGCTATCTACTACCTCAGTAGAATACTGATCGAGGCCGAACACCGGTACAACCTCGTTGAAAAGAGTATTTGGCTTTGGTATTTGCCATCCAAAAGACTCGCCATTATGTCTCAGGCCAGACGATTCATGTCATCTCCCGAGTCAATCCACTCAGAGTTCTCATGACAAAGCCAGGGTCATTAAACTTCCGGCTAGCTACATAGGCGATCCTGCTAACACCATACAACATGGTGTTCGTTCCACAAAAAGCTGTCAAGGGTCGGCTCTGGCCGACTTTTTAGCTACACACCCAATCCCAGAGTCCTCAAGACTCTACGAAGACATCCCAGATGAGGTCCAAGAATCAAACGTCACCGAAGAAAGCTTCGTCTGGCGAATATTTTTTGATGGTGCTTCAAGAACAGCCCCAAAGGCCAGATCATCGCAGGAGTGGGGGTAGTCTTAGTCTCCTCCGATCACTTGGTGTAACATCCACTTTTCTAAAATGAGGGTAATTTTGAACTTTTACAATTTTGATTAATCGATAATAAGATTTAACTCATGTTGTGATTTTTGGTCATTTTTTTAATCAATTTAAAAATATTTAAAATATTGAATTATGATTTTGATGGTTAACTAGTTAATCCCTAGTTTTGCTAAGCTTAGAGACTAACCATGGGGACCTAACCATGTGATTAGAATGACTATTTATAACTTTTTAGGCTAAAGGTATTTTGGTCATTTTGTGACTTTTGAATTATTTAAGATTTTGATTAATTGGTGAATTTTAGATTATTTTAATAATATTTAAATTGATGTATTATAATTTTGGTTATTTTCATATTTTAATATTTTGGGAAAAATTTATATTTCTAATATTGTTTTTATTGGATTTGTTTAGTCGGGTTTGAGTTTCGTCTCGTTCCGACTTGTATTGTGACCCGGGTAGCTTGAACTCTAGATGGGACCCAATATTAAGTTAAGCATGGCTCATAAGACCCAACATTAAGTTAGTTAATTAAACTAATTTTTATCATGTTAGAATGGTTAAGTTAGAGACTCAAAACTAGATCATTTTGACCCCAAACTTGAACCTAGTCTAGACTTAACCATATGAGACTAGAGAGGGAAAATTAGGACATTTTCCATTAGCCCTAATGGACTCTTTATGGCAGCCACCTTTAGGAGAGAATGATTCATTTTATTCATTACAATCTTACCTCTTTTATTTTCCTTTTGTTCCTCCCCAATTTTAGAGATCCTTCCCATTGATTTGATCTCCTGTAATGCCTGTGGTTCGTATTACGTATTTCTGGAATACGTGTACGTATTTATTCTTGTATTGCATATAACATAAAAAATATTGGTTTTCAGTCAGGAATGGAACAAGCACACAAACCGACGACAATGCAAAAACACAATAGAATTCACAAGACATGAAATAATATATGTGAGATGAAAACTAAAAAGTAACTGATGTCATGGCAAACGGTGAAGAAAACCAAGAAACAGATAAAAGACAACTATCTATGTGTTTTAAAATATCTTGTTCGACATGTGAACGGCTAAGGGGTAAATATGGCACCTTGCACGTGTCGTGTGCAGCTGCTATTAGTCAAGATTAGACATATTATGATATTTCTGAGTAGTTCACATGTCTACTAGGATATTTTCCCGCCCGCAGCTAGTACTCATGGAATCGGGTCGCAAGCATGGCAATCATGTAATGACAGTCAAGAAGTATAAGAAACCCATGGTACTAATATTCGTGTGACGAGCGTGTCAACAAACAGCAAGACATATGTATAACCATGAAATGAAAAGACTACTATGAATCGAAAGCAACCAAAAAGTGTACTTGCCTGAGGTCCTTTGTTGGTGAAACCGATAATACAACCACTCAGACGAGTCACTAAAGTCAACACATACAAAAAGTCTCTGGATGCTGAAATAGACATTACCAATATTCTCAGAATAGTCAAATTAGCTAGAATTGTCTGTCTTAAGTCCAATTCTGGACAAAGGGGCAAAACAGTAATTTTGGGTCAAATCTGTCGCCACCTCCCGGTCGGCAGCCACCTCAGCCTCCATTGCTGAGCCTGGGGTGGGGCTCGGTAACACTACAGCCGACCTCCCCTCATCATGACAAGGAGGGGAATCAACCCTCTCCTCTGTTTCGGTCACGTCTGTTGCCCCCGCAACAGATTCACGCATCTCTGGAGGAACGTCATCTGAAGATGACGAACTCCACTCCAATTTATCTGAAAGCCCCGTGTCTGCTGGGCCCTCAACGGCCAAGGCTCCCACAGCGGCTTGCACCACTCTGGGAAATGCTTCAACCTCAGCTTTCCTTCCTACGTAATCTGGAGATACTGGAGTCTCCACAACAACGACATCGTCTGGGTTCTCCTCCTCGGGAGACATCACAATCGGCGGAACGCGCTCTTCCGATGAGCCCGCCACCTCTTTTGGTCTGCTGCCACCAGATTTTGGAGTACGTGGTCTCCTTTTTAGCGGCTCCTACAAAAAGAAAGCATGGGTCACAAAATATTGAACCTAACCAGGCTATATGGGATATCCTTACCTCCGCAGGTGCTGAATCCGATGACACTGTCGGTGACAATGCCTTCTTCTGCCTCTTTGGCGCTGAAGAGCCAGCCTCTGTATCAGCACGTCTTTTCGGGTGATCGACCGAAGGTTCTGCCCGACCCCCTGTAGATACGGCAGAGGTACCTCGATAACCCACCTCTGGCGGACGGTACGATCGAGCTTCGCCAATATGTTCCCGGGCACCGCTAACTGAGTGCCTGTAATGAGACTGGTTTCCCTATCATATCGGGAGGCACGACATTCATAACACAATAAAATTTAGTGGCCGAGAAAAGAATCAGCGATCGCAGATTCTGGACGGGCAGCGTAAAGCGAGCTCCGGTACATACGGCATTGTAGTAATGCCAAGCTCGTGCACCATCCAACAGACTTCCAGTACAACCCAAGTTAATACTGGGGTTGTCCAACATCAACTAAGCGTAGCCAAATTGTCGTGCAAAACGGCTCAGAAAATACGGTTCCAGGTAACATTGGTTCCTATTTCGATACACCAGATGGGACGGTCGGATACTTTGCAACCAGCAGAATCCCCACAGGGGCAGAGTGGTGGCATCTTCACCCGAATCCATTAATTCTTTGTTGGCCTCAAAACTCGAAAAGACAGGACCAACTTTGGTGATCTCCCACCCCTGAAGTTGGGATAAAACTTTCCTGCAAACAGGAACACCGACACGCAACCAGCTCCTCTGGTAGAAACGACGGAGGAATGCATCTTCGACCCTGTGGTCTTCTTCCGAGTCCGAACTCATTACATTGGGATGGTGTAAAATTAACCACCCCATCAGATAATAAATGGCAGTTCAGCACGGGGAAAGTTGTCATTCCTACCTCGTTTATGAACCATATTTCCCGCTAATTCTCGTAAACCTCGCAGCAGGTTGCACACCATGGCGGGGAGCAAAGCCAGACGTCGGCCAAAAACCAACTTCACAGCCGACAGGATTAGATTCTGGGTCACCCTCTCCACGGAGCCTGACCCGCCCGGAAAGACATAATCCTGAAGCCAAATCATCAGATACGCAGCTAACACTGCTTTTGACGACATCCGATCAGTAAGATGCCAGAAACAGCTATAGGAGCGCTCATCCGACTGTCGATCCTCATTTTTTCGTAGATTCTTCTCACCTAACCTGCTCATTTCGGAGAGCACCACGCTACTGGAAAGCGCTGGCGGAGTAGTAAACTGAGAGGGATCCTCCTTGTCTTGCTTAAAGACGTAATCTCTCCAAGCGGTCACATGAGGCTGTGACCCGCCCTTATCCCTCTTTTGCATATAATAATGATGACTCGCTACTTCCTTGAAGACGGCCATCATCTCCCCGACTTTGTCCCCCAGGACTTGGAACTCCTCGTTGGTCGGGAAATATTCCTCATAAGGCTCTGATCCCCAAGGAAGCTTTGACACTTCGTACATTTCATGAAGTGCGAGTCCCAGCTCCCCCATCGGGGTGAAGAAAGTCCCGGTCTGGGTGTTAAACATCTCCAGAAGCGCGAGGAACATATGCTGGTTGATGTCAACACCTGCCTGAGTAGCACGGATCGCGGCAGTCAGCCCCATCTCTCAGAGTTCGGTTTAAAACCACGACAGAATCCAGAATGTCAGCTTGTCCCATTTGGCAATGTAATGACACCAACCCTCTACCCGAAATTCACCTTTTAGTACGATCGCTCCATCAACAGCAAGCGATTTGTAAAAGTCGAAGCGCCGAAAGCAAATGTATTGATGGGAACATCACTGTAAATGCTCCCAGGACGTAAAGTCCGCTAGGTGAAAGAAGGCCCAGACCGCACAGCAGCTAAAGTATCCCTTTGATCGGAGGTAGAGTCGATCTTGATGATGCCTGCCACCGCTCCCTCCTGAGATGGGGTTAGCTCCCAAGACATCCTCCTCTTGGAAGCAAGACGACAGAAAGCCGACAAAGGCCATTGACGCTCAAGGTGTCTTACAGTCATATACTCCCCTTGCTGTAAAGAACTAATCTTTCTTGACCTTCAACACCTTTGCTTCAATAGAAGTAAGACGGTCCCCGAACAGGAACTCAAGCTTCAAGAAAGTCACATTATCAGAAGTGGCAAATTTCAAAATGCCATGCTCTATCATCCGTTTAAGGAACCCATACGGTTGTTCCCGGATTTGAGTCATCCTATCGGGATGCTGATCCAGCATAATGACAGCTTGGGCAGGGTTTATCACCTCCTCATCATAATCCACCCCCATCTGACAGAGGCAGCGTCTAGAAGCACTTCATTCAAGAGCAGGATAGTCATTGACACTGGTGGACAACAAAAGAAAGCAAAGATTCAGAGACGTTAGAAACAAAAAGAGAATCTGAGCCACGTTTCATCAAAAGCGCATAAGGCTCGGGCGCATCTGAAAAGAAGCTTCGTCGCATCATCAGGGTCTAGACCCATGTGTGTCAGCAGTGAAGCTTCGACGTATTATCAGGGTCTAGACCCATGCACGTCAGCTGTGAAGCTTTGGTGCATCATCAGGGTTTAAACCCATACGCATCAGCAGTGGAGCTTCGGCACATCATCAGGGTTTAAATCCATGCGCGTCAGCAGTGGAGCTTCGGCGCATCATCAGGGTTTAAACCCATGCGCGTCAGCAGTGGAGCTTCGAACATCATCAGGGTTTTAACCCATGCGCGTCGGCAGAAAAAACTTCAGCACATCATCAGGACTCAAAGTCCATAAATGTTGGCGTATACGAGTTCTAAAAATGGTACAGAAGGATATGGTAAAGGAGGATGAAACCCACCAATCACCGCTGGCCGAACGTTGACAGGCGGACGGGGGATATCACCCGCGGCAGCCTCTATAGGCTCTTTCCCTTTGACTCGTCCCTTGCCAGCACCGCCGCGAAGGGTTTTGGGAGCCTTTTTCGTAAAAAGGATGTTAGGGTTTTTCAAAAAAAACTCTAAAATAAGAAAGCAAAGAGAGGAAGAACTCTCTCACTCTCTCCATCTCATGCCTATTTATAGGCTCAGTCTCACGTGTGAACCGATGAAATGTGACCTCAGCCGCCGCTTCGGGTTCTGTGAAAAGATAACTGCAGATAAATCCAAAAAGATCATCATTAATCTTCTTGGTTATCGAAGCATCATCATCCGCATTTTCTGAGAGGAGCATGCGCCCCATCACTGATGCGCGGAGTGATCATGCACCTGAACAGTCATGCGCCATGTAGAAGACACCACCATGCTTCTTATTCAAAGTATTCCAAAACTCGACAAAAAGTTTTGAAAACTTTGAAGGGGGTCTTGTAGAAGCATGGAATTTTAGGTCCAGAAATCCTATGCGCCAAACATTACATACGCCAGGGAGCTCAGAGGAAGTACTTGGCACAGCAAAGCAAAAATGTAGACATTAAAAGAAGATTTTTATTTCATATAAAATTCTATTATATGTCTTAAAAAGAGCTGTACAAAGGAGGATTTCTACAAAGAAAAGACCCTAAGTCTACAGCTAGGCGCATCAACCACCATGCACTCTCAAACAGGCGCATCTTGCCATATGCTCTCAGCCAGGCGCATCTCTTCAGCAGCTCAGTTATGTGCCGCCCTTCGGTATCCCAGTCAGGCCCATCATGAATCAGCATATGCGCCATCAAATGCTTCGACTTATGAAGCATTTATTGAGCAGAACGAGGGTGGCAATCAACCCTCTAGCTGGAGGAAGAGCTCCCCAAACCAAGGAAGAGGAGAGCACCGCAAATCAACCTGCGGCTAAAGGAGCAGCTTTTAACCCAACCAGAATGGGCAACACCCACTCTGACAGAAGAAAGAGCGTCCAAAGCTGCATCACCGCAATTTAGATCTGTGGCTTTTCCAGCATAACGGAGATGAGGCTCGAGCATCCTAATCTTTGGATGCAACAGGCACCTTCTGCCTGCCTCAGAAGCCCTCGACTCCGACTTTTGGATGTAACAGTCACCTTCAAGTGCATCAACGAAGATCATGCGTCGCATCTTCACCCTCGGGAGCATCTCATCAACAGAATGTGCTCAAGTAAATAAGTTCATTTCGGGAGGACGTGAGAGAATGAGAAGCAAACCCTCTCTATGCCACTATTTATAGGTCAGGCAAATCAAACCCATGCTCCAAGTGGCTGGCTCTCCGAAATCCCGTGCAATGAATTTGCATTAATGGTGATGAACCTGATGCTTCGAATTCAGCCGAGTCAAGAACAGCTATTTAAAGCACTCGAAGAACGTAACAGTCGGGCCCATAAAGACGTGTCATGTAAAGAGGATGCGCCGGCCAAACCGTGCATCATACTGATGCGCCCATCAACACCAAGCGCCTCATGAGGATGAGCCCCCATGCGTTCCCATGCGCCTAGTGGAACGCCGATCGATGCTCCCACTCCACAACCCATCACTGTCAAAGAACATTAAATGCTGAAGTCTGATAGAGTTGGCAACACGTCCTCCGAGAACTGAACAGTTGATAGATTTTTCAGAAAATGAATCGTCGCCGACGTCAGCATCATCATTTCTTCTCCCCGGCCATTACAAGCTACATGGCCGCCCAACCATTTTGCATGCGCCTCTGCGGCCATGCGCCCAAATCTCTACATGCGCCTCAAAAGCCATGCGCCTCAGACTTTTCTATAATCCATAAAAATAGAAGTAAAGTCACTACTGAAGTCCCGCATGCGCCTCAAAAGCCATGCGCCACGACTGGTTTGTGACTCCTAAAGGTTACGATCCAAAGCCTCCTCATGCGCCCAATCCCAAGCGCATCCTATCAGATCACTCCCTACCAAATCCGAGATCTTCGAGCCATGGACCTACGACACGTGTCCTTTGACTCGATTCAGCCTATGAAAGGGTGCTAATCACCCAAGATCTCAGCAACTGAAAGATCTTCTCCGTTACTACGTGCCAGCTCTGTCGCAGCCTACGACAGCGACGAAAAGAGTTCAACTCCTTAATCAGGGCACGTCGCCTATGCGCCTCCATTAGCAACTGCCACATGGCGTCCCACGTACAGGTGCATCCTACATGCGTGCATGAGCAGCCAGCCTACAAAGCTATAAATAAAAGGATCATTTCCTTCTTTGACACACACAGACAGAGACGTCGTACAATCATCAGCAACATATAGAGAGAGGCAGATACAGACACTCAACGTCTTCTTCCTATCCACAAGCTCCTGTACCTAGAGCAATCCAGATCTTCAGAGAACCGAGAATCATCGTCAGATCGTCAACGGAGTCAATGCATTATCACTCGCTCCATCGGTATAAGGGACCCAGATTAAACAAAAGTGTACTCCTAGGACTACGTCTAAGTCCTACATTGTAACACTGTTTGTTTGTATGAAAATTATATCAAAAGATTTTAATGGCAAACAACAATGATCGAGATTAAAAATCAATACAGCCTGGCGAAAAAAGAGTGACTAACTTTATTGTTTGTTGTTCAGAAAACTAGACATTATATCACAGGATATACTATTCATTTTATCTCCAGAGTTAACCCTCTCCGGGTCTTGATGAAGAAGCCCAGTACACTCAACTCCAGACTTGGTACATGGGCCAAATTGTTAGCACAATATGATATGGTTTATGTCCCACAAAATTCTGTTAAGGGTCAAGCCTTAGCTGACTTTCTCGCAGCTCATCCAATTCCGGAGACGTCTAAACTCTATAACGAGATTTCGGACAAAACTTTGGAATCTAACATAATTTCAGAAGAAATTCTTGCCTGGCATCTATTCTTTGATGATGCATCCAGAATCGGACCAAAATGTGCCATTGTCGCTGGAGTTGGAATCGTCCTCGTACCGCCAGAAGGATTAGCTATTCATAGAGCTTATTCTTTAGACGAGTCGTGTTCGAACAACATGGCTGAATACAATGCTCTGCTTATTGGTCTCCAATTGGCTAAAAAATAAATATTGAATATTTTGAAGTATTTGGAGACTCTAAACTGATCGTTAATCAGGTTAGAGGCACGTATGAAGTTCGGCACCAAGAACTCGTCCTATATCATGAAGCGACAGTTAGACTAGCTACATCGTTCAAGGGCTTCTCCTTGAACATATACGTCGGGCATGCAATACGGAGGCTAATGCATTAGCTAATCTGGCAGCCATATTAGCAATCCAGTAAGAAGGCAACAGATGATTGTCATAACAGAGGTTGTTTTGCATCAAAAATAATCCAAATATTGAGTCCAGCAATTGAACTAAAATCAACGTCATTAGTGAAGACTATAGAGCTTCTTTTATCGACTTCGTAGTACATGACATCTTACCTGAAGATCCTAAGGAAGCTACAACAATTCGTAGGCGATCACTCCGGTTATTACAATCACACCTCCAAAACCCTCTATCGGCAAACATTTGATGGTCTACCCTTATGCTGTCTTACGGGAGATGAAGCAAAACATATACATAAAGCTCATGATGGTGTATGTAGTGCACATCAGCCCAGTCCTAAGTTACAGGATTCTATCCGACGTATAGGCTACTACTGGCCTACTATGGTATCAGATGCCATTGAATATGCAAGAAAATGTCGAGCCTGTCAAATCTATGAGTTCATCCATCAATCGTCAGAGTTCCTTCACCCGACTGTCGTATCATGGCCCTTTGAAGCTTGGGGCATGGGTGTCATTGGTCCTATCAATCCACCGTCATCTAGAAGACATCGGTTTATACTAGCTATAACCAATTACTTCTCAAAATAGACGAAAGCTATACCTTTATTCGAAGTCAAGACCAGCAGCGTCATCAACTTTATCAAACATCATGTGATATACAGATTCGGCATTCCTCGACGAATCATTCATGATAATGGACCATAATTTATCAGTCAAAAGTTTACTCGATTTTTTGATGACAACAAAATCAACAATGTTGCTTCTATGACCTGCAATCCAGCAACTAACGGTCTAGCTAAAGTATTCAATAAAACTATCATCAAGCTTTTCAAGAAATTTGTTTCTACCAAAAAGAAACTGGAGTAAAAAGATTAGAGAATGTCTATGGTTATCGTACTAATACGCACTCCAACCGGTTGCACATATTTCTTCTTGGTGTATGGATGCGAAGCTGTCCTACCAATGGAAATTCAAATCCCCTTCTTAAGGAGTGCAATTGCCAATGAGCTCACACAGAAAACAATGATCATCTTCGACTTCAGGAGCTTGAAGCGCTTGACGAAAAATGACTATTAGCTCAACAGCATATCGAGCTATTTCAAGCCCATATCTTAAAAGCTTTCAACCGTAAAGTCAAAGTACGAGCATTCCAAAAAGGAAAATTAGTCCTTACTGTCAGACGTTCTATGACTATGACACACATGAATAGGGGCAAATTCGAAGCGAAATGAGAAGGTCCCTATGTTATAAGCAAGGTTTTCTCAAACGGAGCTTATCAACTGATTGATATGGACGACCGAGTTGCTATGATGTCCATCAATGGCAAATTCTTAAAAAATACTATGTTTGAAGAATGTACAAAACATCTTCTGAATTTGTACATACTCCAAAAAACCGAGTTATTATCTTTTATTCACTCTTCTGTAAATAAAATCTCAAATAATAAATCTTCAAAATCTCCAATGGAGTATATCCAGATCGTGTCACCTTATCACAAACCTCATCTTTTGGAACCCATTTGTTTTCAAAGATCATATCTTTGAGTCCCAGTTGACTTGAAGATAATCAATAGATACATGAATTCACATCAACATTACATCTGAATTCTATATCTACATTAGCGACCTATTACATCTATATTACCTCTGATAAAGTCACCTTTTGAAATGACAATATTCTGAGAATTATATTCTGTCACTTCCACATTATCTCTGAACAGATATAATTAGTATTGTTATTTTCTAAGGAGATATGTCATGTCCGGTACCTCTGAACATTTTCCTATTCTTATATTACTTATATCTACTATAGATATAATAAGTAATGGAACCACAAAAAGAGCATTAACTTTTCTTTTAATGATGTTAAAAATGTCAAAAAATACATTAGGTGATAGATAACAAAAAGACACAACTTTCTATAGATCGCTTCGCTGGGAAGGCTGCGTAATAAGATCATCAATCAGACTTTTATTTTCAGCTCTCTCTATTCTGGAGTCGAGAAACTTCTGTCTAGCTACAGTTCTCCCAGACTCTGGATCAAATGGTTGTAGCGAGTCAGCTCGACATTCTAGTTCTGTACCTTTAGTTTGGATAAGTGCATCATGTTGCCTCCCAAGTCATCTAATTGGCTCGCAGCAATTTGATGCATTTCTAATACCTTATCTTCACTTCATCGAGCCACTTTGAGTGCTTCTTAGAGGCAGGCCATTTCAATTTCTAAATCCAGGAGGTGAGCTTGGCATTCATTAGCTTCTTTCTCTTCCTCTGTAGCTCAATCTTATAACGCTCAACAGAAGAAGTTGTCTCGATAATTCAAGATTCCAACTCCGCAGAGCGTCGTGAGAAAGCCACAATGAAAGCTTCAAAGTCAGCCTTTCGTGTTGCAGCCTCATGAGCTATCGCTTGGCATTCAGCATCTATAAGCTTCTGGATATTTCTTCTTGTTAGATCTTTATAAGACTTGATGGATTCTTCAAGCTCATACAAGATATGATCTAAATAGTTGACTCTGTCCAGATCATCGATCTTGTGGATAGCTCCAATAAAGGAAAAAAGACCCCTGACTGACTAATAAGGTTGGTCCTTTTCCAGGTGTCACGCCCCAGAACCAGAATACTGGAGAGCGGGGGCGTACATAGTCAGCTACGTATATTGAAGTGCAACCCACCTCGCTATACGGTCACGGCTGTTTAGATACATGAGGGTTTAACTACAATCCATCAGTCTCCTATGGTCATGAACAAGCCTATTGTCTCAATCACAAGCAAGTAGTAACAGTCACAAGATATTAGAACATCAAATATACAATAGTAAGGCATCCCATACATTACATATTTGATGATCATGAAGCTAGTCGTACAAAATATCAGGACTAGCAAGAGTTTTAGTCAATACATGATCAACCCTAGGATTTGCCAATCATGTTACAGCCCGTAGACAGACAGTAAGTAAAGGTGCAATCGAGCTAACACGTGCTCGTCGGCTAAACGCCTCAAAAGAATAATTTTACAATAAAGTGGGAGGACAAAAAGAAACCCATTCATTGCCAGGGTTACGCCTGGTGGTCACCATCTGGCTGGAAGGTAGGTAGATCCTCTAGATCTGCTCCGATATCTGGCCATACAAAACCAGCTGGATCAGACCCCAGAAAAAGCAAGTGCCACAGAGGAGGCTTCATTTAGGAACTAAAACCAGCATATCATAATGAATATTAAAGATAGTAAATAAGAACAGGTAATAACAGGTACAATAATAATAAATTGAGTACGAAAAAACTATTCAAGTAGCCAGATTGCAACCCTTAAACCAACTAAAGACCGGGGTTGCAGTCCTTCACCTAAATAGGATCCCGTCTCAAATACTGGTGATAGGGTAATAAGGTAATAAATGAAGAGAAGACACAAAACTGCTCCGTGAACCAGGTTACAACCCTTAAACCAAATAAGGACCGGGGTTGTAACCCTTTGCATGAACAGAACTGGTCCCCTGATCTTTATTGCTAAGGCCAGTATAGATAATCATGCTATTGAAGTAAGGTAAAACATGACGAGCATGGCATGGGGTGTAATAAGACAATAAATAAAGAGAGACACAGAACTGCTCCGGGAGCCAGGTTACAACCCTTAAACCAAACAAGGACCGGGGTTGTAACCCTTCGCCTGAACAGAACTGGTCCCCCGATCGTTATTGTTAAGGCATGCATAATAAGTCATGTCTTGTCATAATTTTGTACAGGATCAGGACAAGTCGAAGCTGGGCTAGACTTCATTCAATCAATCACGGCCAAGCAAGGAGTACGGCTTGATACTTTAACTAACTAGGGTTATTACAAGTCTAATTACTAGCAAGATGCAATGAGATCATCCCACAACCACAAGTCCTGCAGCCCATCCAGGTTATCCAAGTCGAATGTCCATTTAAGAAGGGTGCAACACTTGACGGTGTGTTGGAAATGTGCCCTACTCGTCGGTAGGCTATAAGTCCACTTAGTGCGCCCAGATAACGGGATTGCCTGTAGCTGGAAAAATCTCTTTATGACTATTGAATCATTCTAGTTAATTAGCCTTAGTCAATTTCAGTAGGTACCACTGACCGTGGTACTCAGGGATCCCCATCCTAGACATGATGCAAGATAATACCAGTTTGTTTGTACAAACATAATCGTCCACGGTGTCTAGGTCTTTCATACTTGTCATGTCAGGCTAGATGTCATAACAGCATGTCGAGATTTATCATGTCAGTCTACTTGTCAAGAGTGCGCCATAGCGGGCCACTATCGTGTTCTATTCTTACATTATCATGAATGAGAGAAACTGGCATAAATAACTAGTGACATATTCTTGAAGCCAAGAAAAAGATCTACAACTTTCATGTTTTGAGTTTTTCAAGATTCTAGCTACAAAACAACTTAAACAGACAAAAATAGTGAAATAGAGCAATTCTGCCGCATGGGATTCCTGCACATCCGCCTGTGGGAATTCCTGCACATCCGTGCATGGGAATTCCTGTATATCCGCGCATGGGAATTCCTGCACATCTGCACGTGGGAATTCCTGCACATCCGTGCGTGGGAATTCCTACACATCCGCGCATGGGAATTGCTGCACATCCGTGCGTGGGAATTCCTGCACATCCGCTTATGGAAATTCCTGCACATCCGTGCATGAGAATTCCTACGCATCCGCGCATAGGAATTCCTGTACATCTGTGCATAGGAATTTCTGCACATCCGCGCATGAAAATTCCTGCACATCCGTGCGTGGGAATTCCTGCACATCCGCGCATGGGAAACTCACGCTGCGTCTTCAGTACATGCACGTAAGGAACCTACGCGCATGACACACTCGGAGTTAAGGGATGCGTCGCCGGGACTTCACAGTGCATGGCCTCCCGAGCGCATGGGGGTCATCGTCCCCAATCAGCAAGTTCAGCTATAAAAGTTTTAAAAACTTGTCATGGCCATAACTTCCTCATCCGAAGTCGAAATCAAGCGAAACAAAAGCCAAAACTGCATGAAATTGAATTCTCTACAACATAGAACTATTAGTTTTCGAAAATAACCAAGTTTTAGAGATCAAAATCAAGAAAACCGAAAAGTTACAAACTTAGATCTACAAGAATCCATCCATCAAATCAAAAAATGCCAAGTTCTAAAGAGGCTTAGAATAAGTAAGAAAGAGAATAAAATAATAAAACTTGAGATCCATCATGAAGCAAGTTGTACTTGTCTAGGCTTGGTAGGTGAGAGGAGTAAATGAAGAAGATGAAGAAGGAAATGCAAAATAATGGAGGAGAGAGAAGAAGTTGACTTATATAGCAACCCCTCTCATTTTAACCCAAAATAAACCAAACCAAGCCAAGTCAAGTCAAGTCAAGTTGAACCAAATTGAACCAAGTTGAACCAAGTTGAACCAAGTTGAACCAATCAAGTCAAGATTTAAACCAAGGCTAAGCTAAGCAAGATAAGTTAAAATACGGGCCACCTGACAATTATCAAAAATCCATATACGTATCCTAAAAAATACGTATAATGGGATACGGGAGTGACAACTCTACCCACCTTAAAAAATTCCGTCCTTAAAATTTAATCAAGAGGCTAGAGATGTCGGGATAAGCTATTAATCACAAGCAAGTTATAACTAGGCAACCATTCAAGCAATCATTCATGCAAGCAAGAAAGCTGAGGGTGTAGGGCATAAGAAGGATATTATACCTTACGAGTCAAACAGGTCGAGATATCGCGATCGAATATCAACCTCACGCTCCCACGTTGACTCACCCAAAGAGTGATGACCCCAAGCAACACAGACTAAACTAATAGTCTTGTTCTTGAGTATCTCCTCTCTCCGGTCCAATATAGACACGAGCCTCTCCTCATACGAAAGGTTGGTACCAACAACCAATTCCGAATGATCCAGGATGTGGCTCGGGTCTGGGATATACCGTCACAATTGGGATACGGAACACGTCATGCACCTCTCTTAGCGACGGCGGAAGAGCGATACGATAGGACATATCACCTACTCGCTCCAGAATATCGAATGGCCCTATATACCTAGGACTAAGCTTTCCCCGTATGCCGAAATGAATGACGCTACGGTTAGGCAAAATCCTCAGGAATACATGGTCGCCGACAGAAAACTCAAGAGGGTGCCGATGAGAATCGGCCCAATAACGCTGGCGATCTTGGACAACTTGAAGATGATCTCTGACTCTTCTGACCACTTCAATGGTCTAAGCAATCATTTTCGAACCAAGCATCTGCCTCTCTCCAATATCATCCCAGGCTAGCGGGGATCTGCACTTCCTGTCGTACAGCGCCTCAAACGGGGCCATCTGGATACTAGCTTGGAAACTATTTTTGTACGAGAACTCCACCATGTGCAGGTGATCTTCCCACGAACCACCGAAGTCGAGTGTACATGATCGCAATATATCTTCAAGAGCCTGGATCGTGCGTTCTGATTGGCCATGTGTCTGTAGGTGATAAGCTGAGCTGAACTGGAGGTGAGTTCCCAAACTTTCTTAGAAGCTGCACCAAAAATGCAACATAAACCTTGAATCTCGGTCCGAGGTGATACTGAATGGTACTCCATGCATCCTGACTACCTGCCTGAGGTACATCTATGCCAGCTGAGCCGTCGACTGACCAACTCTGAACGGGAGAAAGTGGGCCACCTTCGTGAGCCGGTCAATTATAACCCAAATAGCATTTTGACCAGCTAGGGATCTAGGTAATCCAGTCACGAAATCTATTGTTACATGCTCCCACTTCTATTCTAGAATTGGCAATGGCTGAAGAAGTCCAGCTGGCCTCTGATGTTCAGCTTTAACTTGTTGACAAACCAAACATCGAGAGACAAACCGGGCTATCTCCCTCTTCATACCATTCCACCAAAAGTGCTGACGGATATCACGGTACATCTTTGTACCGCCGGGATGGATGGAATATTAAGAACTGTGAGCTTCTGCCATGATCTCCTGTCTGATATCTCTACGGGGTACACAAAGACGCCTCCCATGCCTAAGTGTACCGTCTTCATGAATGCATAACTCTGGTCGTCGTCCTGCCTCGCACTCTGCTGAGCCGCAGAAGCTTAGAATCTGCTGACTGAGCCATCCGAATCCTCTCAATTATAGTGGACTGAACTTGCATGCTGGCCATCAACGCCACACTGGAAGGGAGAACAACTTCTATACCCATCTTCTGAAGATCCGCTAACAACTCCGGCTGTACTGTTAGGAAATAAACTCCGGCTCTCCTACTCAATACATCTGCAACGATATTGGCCTTCCCTGGGTGATACTGCAAGTTGACACCATAATCCATAAGAAGCTCCAGCCATCTCTTCTGACACATGTTAAGATCCTTCTGGGTGAAAACATATTTCAGGCTCTTATGGTCGGTGAAAATCTCCACCCTATCTCCGTACAAGTAGTGCCTCCACAACTTAAGTACAAATACTACTGCTGCCAGTTCCAAGTCATGGGTTGGATAATTCCTCTGATGATCACGAAGTTGTCGTGACGCGTAAGCTATTACCTTCCCATGCTGCATCAGAACACATCCTAAACCTCTGCCTGAAGCATCGTAATATACTGAGAATCCTCCAGTTCCATCTGGAAGCGTGATGATGGGTGCCGTCATCAAGCCTTGCTTCAACTTTTCAAAAGAATCCTGGCACTCTGCTGTCTAAGCAAACTGCACATCCTTGCGGGTCAACTGGGTCAATGGTGCTGAGATCCGAGCAAAGTCCAAAACAAATCGTCGGTAGTAGCCGGCCAATCCAAGAAAACTGTGAACTTCTACAACTGTGCGGGGTACTGGCCATGTCTCAATGGTCGCAATCTTTGGGGATTCACTTCCACTCCTCCCCTGGTGATGATATGACCTATGTACGAAATGCGATCGAGCCAGAACTCGTATTTACTGAACTTGGCAGACAACTGGTGCTCTCTGAGAATCTGAAGAACAACTCTGAGATGTTGCTCATGCTCTGCCTCACTTTTGCTATAGACCAGGATGTCGTCTAGGAACACAATTACGAACTGATCCAAATAACGCATGAAGATACGATTCATGAGGTCCATGAATACAGCCAGCATATTGGTTGCTCCAAATGGCATAACAAGGAACTCCCAATGCCCATACCAGGATCTGAATGATGTCTTCGGGATGTCCTGCTCTCTGACTCTGATCTGATGATATCCTGACCGCAAGTCGATCTTCGAGAACACTGCTGTCCCCTTGAGTTGATCAAACAAGTAATCTATCCTAGGAATAGGGTATCTGTTCTTAATTTTCACTGAGTTTAAGGTACGATAATCTACACATAATCTGGACGTACCATCCTTCTTTTTCACAAGAAGCATCGGGGCTCCCCAAGGCAATCCTCTTGTACGAATGAATCCCTTGGTTCTAAGTTCTTCAATCATTTGTATAATATCTCTAATTCTGACGGCGCCATCCTGTAGACTCTCTCTGACACTGGGGCTGTTCCGGGAATCAAGTCGATGGTGAACTCAATCTTTCGCTCTAGCGGCATCCCTGGAAGCTCTTCGAGGAAAACATCTAGAAACTCCTTGACTATCTTGGGTAACTACACTGCTGCTACTGCCATCCGCAACACTGGAGGAGAAGGTTCAACTTCGCTTCGGGAAAAGAAAAACTCTGGCTCGCCTAGAATGCTAAAAATAACTCTACCGATATGGCAATCTATCCTAGCATACTGGTCCCTCCACCAATCCATCCCTAAGACCATATTATAATCGGCCATCGGGAACTCTATCAACCTAGCGGGAAACTCTCTACCGCTAACTACGACCCGACACAAGGAAAACATATCTACTCCCACAAGTCCGTTACCAGTAAGTATATTGAGCCTTACTAATAATGACTCGGGCTCCAATCCTACCCGTGTCATGAATCGTGCAGACATAAATGAATGCGAGGCACCAGAATCAAATAATACTGAAGCTAGAAAGGTGTTAACGAGAATAGTACCTGCCACCACCTCATCTGGTGCAATTCCTTCCTCTCCTATGGTCAAAGCCAACACTTGACCATCTAGGTGCGGGTCCCCTCTGCTGAAAACTCCTCTGTCTGGATCTGGGCTTGGGCCTGAGAATACTGCTGCGGTCTCTGCTGCTGGAATGCCTGGGCCAGCGTCAACAATAGCCGCGGGAACGGGTACTGCGGCTGCTGCTGGACTGGTACTGGTCCTCTAACTGAAGGACTAGAAAAGGCTGATGATGAACTCCCCATGTTTGGGCAGTTTCCTATCCTGTGGTTCGGGGCACCATAAGCCAAGCACAAAACCTGTGCTCTGTAATATCTGATACCACATGCCCCGGCTTCCCGTAGTGTGAACATCCATACTGTGGAAGAATGCTTCTGTCTGCTGCTGAGGGTGCATCGGAGTTGAATGCTGAATCGACGTTACTGAGGCCTCCCGTCTTGGAGCTCCAATGATCAAAGCCCTGGCTGCCGGGGCTGGTGCTGAAGACTGATTCATCTGGCTTTGGGATCACTTCGAACCTCTGGTCCTATCCACGATCCTTTTGGAGGTATACTCGTGCCTCTGAGCTGCTCTCAATACTGCATCAAAAGTGTGATGCTCAAACTGCTCCACTGCCAATAGAATCTTCAGATGAAGCCCTACTGGAACCGCTGGGCTCTATCGAACTCGGTTGCTACCAAGGTGGGAGAAAACCGACTAAGTCTCGAAAACTCGGCCACATATCCGTCGACCGTCCTGCCCATCTGCTTCAGATTGGTGAACCTCGTCTGTAGATTGTACCGAGCTACAGTATCAAAATACTTGGTTTGGAATCTCTTTCTGAATACTGTCAAAACAATGGGTGCCACTAATCCAACGGCCTGTGCCGCCCACCAGCTGCGGGCAAGATCCAACAACTGTAGGCGCACCACCGCCACCTTCTCGTCTTCTGGAGTGGCTACTTCTAGAATCACCTTTGTGTCCTGAAGCCAAGCATCAGCAGCGATAGCATCTTCACTACCGTCGAAGAAGGGAGGGTTCAAGCACTTGAAGTTGTTAGCCGTGCGGTTACCCTGATGACTCCTCTGGTCAAAGCGTCTGCCACCGCTTGGTGCAGGCATCTCCTCGACGATCCTTGTGAAGCTAATAATGACCTGATGAGACACATCAATGTGCCATCATCAGGTTCTGCAGGCTGGACGGGCTGAACTGGTGGCACTCCTCCGGTGTACGACTCTGGAGGCTACTCCTGAATGCTGGGCCTGATCTCCAGGTTGTTGCTGGTCCATAGGAGGTGCTCCGCCTTGCTGATCGGCAGGTCCAGGACAATGCCGCTGAAGAGACATAGGAAACAATAAGGAAGGACCAGGACAGATCAACGATACAAGCATATGATCAGGTCAAGAATTCAGGGATTCAGAGGATACGAGTAGAGATCAAGGAAGAGTACTGATTGAGACATCTATTCGGTAAACCCTCACATATCTTAATTTATAAGACCTGCATGGGCTACCACTAAAACCATATCACGCCCCAGAACCAGAATACTGGAGAGCGGGGGTATACATAGCCAGCAACGTATATTGAAGTGCAACCCACCTCATAATACGGTCATGGCTGTCTAGATACATGAGGGTTTAACTATAATCCATCAGTCTCCTATGGTCATGAACAAGCCTATTGTCTCAATCACAAGCAAGTAGTAACAGTCACGAGATATTAGAACATCAAATATACAATAGTAAGGCATCCCATACATTACATATTGGATGATCATAAAGCTAGTCGTATAAAATGTCAGGACTAGCAAGTGTTTTAGTCAATACATGATCAATCCTAAGATTTACCAATCATGTTACAGCCCATAGGCAGACAGTAAGTAAATATACAATCGAGCTAACACGCGCTCGTCGGCTAAACGCCTCAAAAGAATAAGTTTACAATAAAGTGGAAGGACAAAAAAAAACCCACTCGTTGCCAGGGTTACGCCTGGTGGTCACCATCTGGCTGGAAGGTAGGTAGATCCTCTGGAGCTGCTCCGATATCTGGCCATATAAACCAGCTTGGTCAGACCCCAGAAAGAGCAATTGTGACAAAAGAGGCTTCATTTAGGAACTAAAACCAGCATATCATAATGAATATTAAAGATAGTAAATAAGAACTGGTAATAATAGGTACAACAATAATAAATTGAGTACGAGAAAACCATTCAAGTATCCAGATTGCAACCCTTAAACCAAACAAGGACCGGGGTTGCAGTCCTTCACCTGAATAGGATCCCGTCTCAAATACTGCTGATAGGGTAATAAGATAATAAACGAAAAGAAGACACAGAACTGCTCCGGGAACCAGGTTACAATCCTTAAACCAAACAAGGACCGGGGTTGTAACCCTTCGCCTGAACAGAACTGGTCCCCTGATTTATTGTTAAGGCCAGTATAGATAATCATGCTATTGAAATAAGATAAAACATGACGAGCAAGGCATGGGGTACAATAAGACAATAAACGAAGAGAAGACATAGAACTGCTCCGGGAGCCAGATTACAACCCTTAAACCAAACAAGGACCGGGGTTGTAACCCTTCGCCTGAACAGAACTGGTCCCCCGATCGTTATTGTTAAGGCAAGCATAATAAGTCATGTCCTGACACAATTTTGTACAGGATCATGACAAGTCGAAGCTGAGCTAGACTTCATTCAATCAATCACGGCCAAGCAAGGAGTACGGCTTGATACTTTAACTAACTAGGGTTATCACAAGTCTAATTACTAGTAAGATGCAATGAGATCATCCCACAGCCACAAGCACTGCAGCCCATCCAGGTTATCCAGGTCGAATGTCCATTTAAGAAGGGTGCAACACTTGACGGTGTACTGGAAATGTGCCCTACTCGTCGGTAGGCTACAAGTCCACTTAGTGCGCCCAGATAACGGGATTGCCTGTAGCTGGGAAAATCTCTTTATGACTACTGAATCATTCTAGTTAACACTACCAAAATTTGTCGATTTAGCGACGGCCAGATTCGTCGCCAGTCCGACGGGAATTTGTATTAGCGACCGATCACTGA
The DNA here is from genome assembly GCA_029216955.1 of Iris pallida. Taxonomy (NCBI): domain Eukaryota; kingdom Viridiplantae; phylum Streptophyta; class Magnoliopsida; order Asparagales; family Iridaceae; genus Iris; species Iris pallida. Next base: position 46,534 of record JANAVB010022137.1, read on the forward strand.
CGGGTCTTGGCCAAAATAATCCGTCGGCAATCAGCTCGTCGCTAATAAAGGTCCGTCGCTACGTAGTCGTCAAGCGACGGAATAGCGACGGCTTTTCGACTTCATAATACAAAGCTTGAGCGACTACTTTTCGATGGACTTTCGTCCATTACAAGTATTAAATACTGAACTATGTCGACAATAGCGACGTAATGGTCCGTCGGTAAACCGTCGTAATAGCGTATCTGAGTGTATCGTTCCGTCGCTATTCCGTCGATCGCCGTCGATAACTAAGGACGGATTAGCGACGGCTAACTGACGGATTATCCCTCGACCATATTCTGGAAATACTTTGCATTTCCAGAACCATGGCGGATGAGTCGTCGCTATTCCGTCGATCACCGTTGCTAACAAAGGACGGACTAGCGACGGAATATGGACAGATTATCCGTCGACCATGTTCTGGAAATGCTTGCTATTTCCAGAACCATGGTGACGGATAAGTCGTCGCCATGCCGTCAAACTATATTCCACCAGATCGTTTCCGACGGATATTCTGTCGAACATCCGTCGCTACCTGCAAACATTTTCAAATCTCTAGTTAGCGACGGATATGCCGTTGAACAGTAGTCGGAAACTGGAAATATCTATCGCTAACCGGTCACTAGTCCGTCGCTAAATGAGATTTTTTTTAAAAAAATTGTAGCACTTTTCCTGTTCGCAAAAATATGCATAAACTAAACCAATATAATGCACACCAATTATCCAACAATCACATAGACCAAATATATAATGCACACCAATTATCCAAGAATCACATAGACCAAATATGTACATACGAATTTAATGCACACCAATTACCCAAGAATCATATAGACCAAACCAAATTAATATAATATAGACATCAATTATCCTGAAGAGTAACCTAATATCCGTCGTTATAATCCGATCATAGCACAAAATGTTCCAAAATTCCTACAAATATTCTAAAATTTCCACATATATTCTAAAATTCTAAAACACATAGGAAAATCGACTTTGGCCTCAGCAAAGACCGTAAGTTAGACAATAAATTCTCACAACCAGGGATTATAGTTGCGTTGAGGCATGTACCATTCTATCAGCCACTTTGCATACGAAGGCTCAATCTGGTTGAGGTCTTCTGTAGGGACAGAAGGGTCGGTCCTGATGCTACTACTCTCTGACGGTGGCTCCTCCTTAACTTCAACCTTGGGAGCAATCTCTTATCTGATGGTTATCGGTTCTTCCTTGACCTCGACCTTTGGTAACACCTCCTCCTTAACAGTCACCGGCTCTTATTTGACGACGGGGACTTCCTCCGTGTCGACCTCCAAGGGTTTCTTGCCTCGGCCCCTTCCTCGACTAGCAGCACCACCTCGGCGAGTCCTAGGAGCCATCTCTCTGACAACAGAAATTTTTATATAGGGTAAAGAAATTTACTCAAGTTATAAAAGTTGTGACATTGGTTTTTTGCGTTCATCATCATTAGAGGGAGCAGCACTGGAAAAGTTGTGACGTTGGTAGCATGAGAGAGTAAAAATCTGTATTACAAGACTAACAGAATTACTATGTAATCATGTACTCACCAATAACTGGATGTAACTGGAGTCATTGGGCCTATCGTACAATAATTGGTGGATCCGCTGGTATAGGCTGGATGTACTTACTATCTAGTGTATCAGATTAGTATCGGTCTATCGGTTTGGTATAGGACGTATCATATTGGTATTGGCCTTAACAAATTGGTATCGTCCTATATCTGATATATACATGTATCGGCTGTATAGTTAGGATTCATATTGGCCTTATCAATTTGGTATCGGCCATCCGATAGGTATCGGCCGTATTGGATTAGTATAGAGCATTTCGGATTAGTATCGTGAAAGTTTTAGTAACAACTGTACTTGGATGTTCTGTAACTGGCCAGCTACGCTCTCGTGACTCTCTTGCAATGGTAATTTAGATCTAGAAGAGAGAAATCCAAGTACAGTTGTTACTAAACCTTCCACGATACTAATTCGAAATGGTCTATACTAATCCAACACGGCCGATACCTATCGGATATGACCGATACCAAATCGATAAGGCCAATATGAATCCTAGCTATACGGTCGATACATATCGGATAGGACGATACCAATTTGCTAAGACCAATACCAACCGATACGACCCATACCAAAATGATAGATCGATACTAATCTGATACGGTCAATACTTATAAGTACCTACGGTCCAGGAGGTTGATCCGCTAGTACATCCATGTACGATCAACAAAGTAACGACCTATTTCAATTTGGATGTGAAAATCTATATCGTAAGACAAACTAAACATAATCAATTCTATTTCACATGCTTAATTGCCAAGTATGAAAACGAATGTCTCAGAACACAACCCAAAACTCATTCTAGCATACATTAGTGTGAATCAACTATGTTCTGTACATATGGTGTAGTATATGTTCTTATCGTATCTAGTATCTGAAGAATGTAACAGAATCAAGATAAACTCACATAATGTAATACTAAGACATCATCTACTACTATATAAGATATAGTGATAGGTTGTCATATCATCATTGTCGAGGGATGAGGGTCGGAGGACAAATACCGCTCGAGTGAGCCGAAGACATGCAGCCACTTCCCTTCCTCTATTCACCCTCTCCCTCTCTCATGCTATCAACATCACAACTTTTCTACCTGAAGTTCTGATCAAGCATCTTCCTTCTCCTCTCCTCCAACATGGCTCTGGACCCATCTTTTCCTCCCTACTTCCCTTCTTCTTATTTGACTCTCTCAGCCACATATGATATCCACCTCAAGTGTAGAGTCGGGGGAGAAGAAGTGGACAGGAAGAGGAGGGAGAAGCAGCACAGCCGGCGGCATGACCCGGAGGATGTACAGAGGTTTTCTTCAACATCCATAGGAGAACTATAAAGATATATCTTTTCACGACATATAACCTTGTCAAAGACCCTTATTGTGACAACCATGTTACCGCGGTGTCAGAAGACTAACATGTCATAATTTTCTAAGCCGTGTGTTTTGACATAATCCTCCAAACTCTTTCCTGCTATGTAGTAATGCAAGATTACTCTATAGGAGGAAAGAGTTGGGAGGATTATGTCAAAACACACGGCTTAAAAAATTATGACATGTTAGTCTTCCGACACCGCGGTAACATGATATTCACATTAAGGGTCTTTGACAAGGTGACATATTGTGAAAAGATATATCCTTACAGTTCTCCTAAGGATGTTGAAAAAAACATCTGTACTTCCTCTGGGTCATGCTGCCGGCTGTGCTGCTTCTCCCTCCTCTTCCTGCCCACTTCTTCTCCTCCGACTCTACACTTGAGGTGGATATCATATGCGGCTGAGAGAGTCAAATAAGAAGAAGGAAAGTAGGGAGGAGCAGATGGGTCCAGAGCCATGGAGGAGGAGAGGAGAAGGAAGATGCTTGATCAAAACGGATGGCTCGGAACACAACCCAAAATTCATTCTAGCATACATTAATGTGAATCATCTATGTTCTGTACATATGGTATAGTATAGTTCTTATCGTATCTAGTATCTGAAGGATATAACAGAATCAAGATGAACTCACATAATGTAATACTAAAACATCATCTACTACTATATAAGATATAGTGATAGGTTGTCGTATCATCATTGTCGAGGGATGAGGGTCGGAGGACAGTCAACTTTATCTACGGCTACATAGTTTCTGCCTCGCCAGTCGAATGGCTGCAGGGACTATGTCCTGATCACCATGTCGTACTGTAGATTAATGCAAATGGAGCTAGAAATATCCATCGCTAACCGGTCACTAGTCCGTCGCTAACTGAGATTTTTTTGGAAAAAAATTGTAGCATTTTCCCTGTTCACAAAAATATGCATAAACCAAACCAATATATAATGCACACCAATTATCCAACAATCACATAGACCAAATATATAATGCACACCAATTATCCAAGAATCACATAGACCAATTATGCACATACGAATTTAATGCACACAAATTATCCAAGAATCATATAGACCAAACCAAATTAATATAAAATAGACATCAATTATCCTGAAGAGTAACCTAATATCCGTCGTTATAATTCGATGTATCTCTAAGTGTGAGAACGGATGGCTCAGAACACAACCCAAGATTCATTCTAGCATACATTAGTGTGAATCATCTATGTTCTGTACATATGGTGTAGTATATGTTCTTATCGTATCTAGTATCTGAAGAATGTAACAGAATCAAGATAAACTCACATAATGTAATACTAAAACATCATCTACTACTATAATATAGTGATAGGTTGTCGTATCATCATTTCCGAGGGATAAGGGTCGGAGGACAGTCAACTTTATCTACGGCTACATAGTTTTTGCCTCGCCAGTCGAATGGCTGCAGGGACTATGTCCTGATCACCATGTCGTACCGTAGATTAATGCAAATGGTGCAGGAGCCAAAATACAGAAACCAAAATACAAAATACAGAATCAAATCCCTGGATTCGCCGAAAATATAAAACACAGTTCTAATTCATAATATTTTAAGTGTGAGAACGGATGGCTCAGAACACAACCCAACCGGAGAGGATACTTTGAGAGATCCATCTGAGTAGGACGTATACTCTGAGAGATCACCTTTACAAAAATGATATCAGTAGTGGGATTGAGTGTTGGAGGAGATATTATCAGAGTATACGTCCTACTCAGATGGGTCTCACCGTTACTATTTTTTCTGACAGCATGATGGATGTGCTCCGTCAACAGATTCTTGCTCCAAGCCAAAACTTTGCTCCGGAGCTCAAGTGGACATCCTTCGTGTAGAGCTTGAGTGAGAGGTTCCTGACAGCATGGTGGTCTCATTTGTCAAAGTATCCGTACTCATCCCACAACCAATGTGGGATGAGCACGGATACTTTGACAAAGGAGACCACCATGCTGTCAGGAACCTCTCACTCGAGCTCTACACGAAGGATGTCCACTTGAGCTCCGGGGTAAAGTTTTGGCTCGGAGCAAGAATCTGTTGACGGAGCACATCCACCTTGCTGTCAGAAAAAAATAGTAACGGTGAGAGACCCATCTGAGTAGGACGTATACTCTGATAATATCTCCTCCAACACTCAATTCCACTACTGATATCATTCTTGTAAAGGTGATCTCTCAGAGTATACGTCCTACTCAGATGGATCTCTCAGAGTATCCTCTCTGGTTGGTTGTTGTATCATCATTGCCGAGGGATGAGGATCGTAGGACAGTCAACTTCATCTTCGGATACATAGTTTTTGCCTCGCCAGTCGAATGGCTACAGGGACTATGTCCTGATCACCATGTCGTAGTCCAATATAATCCAGAGATTAACACAGTACTAATTTATATATGTAGTCCAATACAAATAGTCTAATACAAAAACAACCCAATACAAATAGTCCAATACAAATAAGTACTAATAGCTAATGAGAACCACGCAGCTCACGCAAACGCTCAGTGATACGATCTCGCAACCACCTCGAATAAGCGGGATCTTTGGCGTGAGGAGAGATGTAGTCCCTTGCAAGTGATGCATGAATAGAACTTCCGGTCTTACTAGCTACCCGTGTTGGATGAATAGAACTCCTGGTCTCACTAGCTACCGGTGCCACTTCCTCCTTAATTGTAGGAGGAGCACCTCAGCATTCACTGTTTCCCTCAAACGACGTGCCACTCCTCGGGACATGGGTGCCATCTGGTAAGATATATTCACAAATTATAATTATAACATAAACAAGCTAACTAAAGGAACCATCATATAATTTGAGTACATTTTCGAAAGCAGATAAAGTACAGAAATTTTGATTTTTTGCCAAGTGTGAGAACGGATGGCTCAGAACACAACCCAAGATTTATTCTAGCATACATTAGTGTGAATCTTCTAAGTTCTGTACATATGGTGTAGGATATTTTTATAGTATCTAGTATCTGAAGAATGTAACATAATCAAGATGAACTCACATAATATAATACTAAGACATCATCTACTATATAAGATACAGTGATAGGTTGTCGTATCATTATTGCCAAGGGATGAGGGTCGGAGGATAGTCAACTTTATCTACGGCTACATAGTTTTTGCCTCGCCAGTCGAATGGCTGCAGGGACTATGTCCTGATCACAATGTCGTACCGTAGATCAATGCAAATAGAGCTGGAACTGGAGCCAAAATACAGTACTACTTTACCATGTCGTACAATTTACTCTCTCTCTCTCCTCCCCCCTCCGGCGCTCTCACACTACTAATTCCTATGTGTTTTAAGTGTGAGAATGGATGGCTCAGAACACAACCCAAAATTCATTCTAGCATACATTAGTGTGAATCATCTATATTCTGTATACATATGGAGTAGTATATGTCTTATCGTATCTAGTATCTGAAGGATATAACAGAATCAAGATGAACTCACAATGTAATACTAAGACATCATCTACTACTATATAAGATATAGTGATAGGTTGTCATATCATCATTACCGAGGGATGAGGGTCGGAGGACAGTCAACTTTATCTACAGCTACATAGTTTCTGCCTCGCCAGTCAAATGGCTGCAGGGACTATGTCCTGATCACCATGTCGTACCGTAGTTAATGCAAATGGAGCTGGAAATATCCGTCGCTAACCAGTCACTAGTCCGCCGCTAACTGAGATTGTCACATACACATATGTATATCACAGTTAGATGTATAGATATATTCATCTATATAGAAGCACACAACTGATACACTCTAAGGGTCAGTTTTCTAGGAAAAATTTCACTTATTCAATGACTTTGGTGAAGCGAATGTCCCAAGGATATTCTTAACAAAGAAGGCAGATGAAGAACTCGTACTGTCCTTGACACAGTGAACATATACACCATGAACCCAAACCCCATATTCACATTTACTAATCCAAACACCACCAAACTAATGGATAACACCCAAGATGGATAACATATTATTTAGCCAATATATAAACTCGGATGAATTTGAGAAGCAAAGCCCCCCGCCACCTCCGACCGAAGCCTGTCGCCCCAAGCCGCCGCCCAACACCCGACGCCCCGCCCCAAGCCCGCCGCCTAGCCCCGACGCCTCCGCCCTAAGCCTGCAGCCCAGCCCCCGACGCCCCCGC
>JANAVB010022138.1:0-31542 GCA_029216955.1 Iris pallida
ATCGTCGATGGCATTGAGGCGTATCAAAGATCGATATGCGATAACTCGGGGGTACTCTGACTCGGCAAATGACGATCGTGCAAATGTCATTGTTTCGATGGATGCTATAATCGGAATATTAAAATGTGTCGAGAAAAAGATAGACTTGGCTCGAGGATTTTCTAAGTTGAATGAATGACGATCGAACTTGGCTTGGATAAAAACTGGAATGTTTGGATTTGCTTTGTCGATAACCACAACGTTGACGTTCTTGTCTTATGCGAGCGCTACTCCAACCTCGCACATGCGTCACGTCGATTAGGGCGATCACTCTGCGTGAGCGCTGGTATGGTGATTCATACAGCGGGAGTGGTCGAACTTGTACGGTGCGACAATTTGTGCTTCGACTTGTGGTTTGACGCGAAGATAGACCCGAGATTGAATTGGTGTGCTTGTCGATTGAACTTGAGGATTGAGTAGGTCCAATCCGCGTATCGAGAATGAATGAGTCTAAACTCAAACAAGAGTTACACCCCGATGAGAATGATTATTCTGCGGGAGCGTTGCATGGTGATTCATGAACCACCACGTGTAGAAGCATGGAATTTCACAACCAGAAAGCCCATGCGCCAGGCATTATATGTGCCAGAACTCAGACAACTAATCGAATAGCCATAGACATTCGAAGAAGGACTTTTTATTTTATATATAAAAGTCTATTATATGTCTAGAAAAGATGGTACAAAGGAGAATTTCTACAAAGGAAGGATCCTAGATCTACATCCAGCAACCACCATGCGCCTTTCAGATAGGCGCAGCAACCACCATGCGCCTTCCGATAGGCGCAGCAGTCACCATGCGCTGTCAGCCAGGCACAGCAGATGTCATGCGCCTCCAGCCAGGCGCATCCTACCATCTCTTCAGCAGCTCAGTTATGTACATCCAGCTCAGTTATGTGCATCCCTTCAGCAGCTCAGTTATTGCAACTCTTCCAACCAGGCTCACCTGGTCGAGCAGAGCCCAGTTATGTGCCGCTCTTCCAGCCAGGCTCGCCTGATAAGTGCTTCGCCAAGCAAAGCATTTAACCCTCTGGCTGGAACCAGGGAAGGAAGAGCACCGCAAATGCTGTGGCCAGGGGAGGTTTCGAAAGAGCCTCCAAAGACCAAGGAAGACCGTGATCGAAATCATGGACAAGGAGCTTTCAACACAATCAAAGTGGGCGGCACCCACTTTGAAGGAAGAGAGAGCCTAGCACCGCCATTCCGATCTACGGCTCTTCCGGAATAACGGAGACGAGGCCCGAACATCCTTATCTTTGGATGCAACAGGCACCTTCCGTCTGCCTCAGAAGCCCTCGACTCCGTCTTTTGGATGTAACAGTCACCTTCAAGAGCATCGAAGACAACACGACTCATCTTCACCCTCGGGAGCACTTCGTCAACAGAATGCACCCACATATCCAAGTTCATGTTGGAAGTACGTGAGGGAATGAGGAGCAAACCTTCTCTCTATGCCACTATTTATAGGCCGGGCAAATCAAACCACGCGCCAAGTGGATGACTCTCCGAATTCTGTGCAATGAATTTGCATTAAATGGATGAACCGGACGCCTCGAATTCAGCCAAACGGCTATTATAGCACTCGAGGAGCGAGACAGCCGCGTCATTAAAGGACATGTCGGATGCGCCAGCCAAACGGTGCATCACACGGACGCCCTCCTGGATCAGGCGTATCACACAGACGCCCCTACAGTACCTGGCGCATCACAGAGGATGCGCCCTCACATCTCCATGCCAAGTGGAACACCAACCAATGTGCCCACTCAGCTGTCCATCGAACGTCACAAACATTAAATGCTGAACTGACACCAGAGTTGGCAGCACGCTTCCCAAAGTCTGAACAGTTGACAGCTTTTTCAGAGAACGAAGCGTCGGCAACGTCAGCATCATCATGACTCTATTCCGACGGCTACTGCCACGTGGCCACCCGCATGCGCCTCTACGGCCATGCGTCCAAACCCGCATGCGCCTCTACGGCCATGCGTCCAAACCAGCATGCGCCTCAAAGCCATGCGCCTCAGACCCTTCACTGATCCCTAAAGACAGAAGAAGAGTCTCCGGTTGAAGCTTTGCATGCGCCTCAAAAGCCATGCGCCCCAGACTGATCTCTGATCCCGAAAGACAGAAGGAAGGTCACCTGCATACGCCTCAAAAGCCATGCGCCCTAAATGGTTATAACTCCTAAAGGTTATGAGCCGCAGTCTCCTCCTGCGCCCAGATCCAAGGCACAGCTCACCAGATCACTGCCCCCCAAATCCGAGATCTTCGAGCCATGGGTCGATGACACGTGTCCTTTGACTCAACTCGTCCAGATTTCAGCCACAGAAAGATCTTCTCCTCTGCTACGTGCCGGCTCACAACAGCAGTATGAATAGTTCAACCTCCCAATCAGGGCGCATCATCCGTGCGCCCCCATCAGCAACTTCCATGTGGCGTCCCTACACACCGGCGCATCCTACATGCGCGCATGAGCAGCCAGCCTGCAAAACTATAAATAGAGGGATCATTTCCTTCTCACCCACGAACAACACACGGAATCCACAACGAACATACAAGAGGCAGATACAGACACTCAACGTCTTCCTCCTCTCAACAAGCTCCAGCACCCAGAGCAATCCACGCCTTCAGAGAACCGATAACCGTCGTCAGCCGGTCAACGGAGTCAACGCATTACCACTCGCTCCATTGGCACTAAGGACCCAGCTTAAACAAAAGTGTACTCCTAGGACTACGTCTAAGTCCTACATTATAACACTGTTCTGTTTGTATTAAAGTTTTCAATCAAACAATTTTAATGGCAAACAGCTGGCGACTCTGCTGGGGACTTCTTTCTCCTCTTCCGAGAAAGTCGTATCACAGGCCGACGACGTGAAGGTGGGCTCCTCCCACAAGACGCTGGTCGTGCGCCTCAATCAACAGGCGTACGAGGAGTTCATTTCTGAAGGAAGTGCGAGTCCTTCGAAGCGGCTACCAAAGCCGAAGAAGATCCGTACGGCCTGGGTGCGCAAAGTCGACGCCTCGGGCACCACCACTGAAGGGGATGCAACAATCCAGCCTTTCCTTCCTGCTGACGTTCTCAGCAACCAAGGTGCACCCGCCGATGCAGCGCATCTCTTGGGAAAGCTGCGGCCGACCACGTTCTCCAGCTATCTCCCTCTCAGGCGAGGAAGATACGTCGACGGCAGGAGCGCAGCCAATGCCCCGCGTATCACTTCTGATGCGCCACAAAAAGCCTTTGTCTTTGACAGACTCACTCGCTGTAATGACGAGGAGAATTTGGATGCTGAGTACTATACGCCCCAGCGGGCTGGTACGAAGAAATCCAAGGCGGCACGGGCCATGCGCCACAAACGTGCTATGCCAGCAGCCGGCCAGAGGCACGCACTTGTCATCACGTGCGCTGTCGATGGCAAGCTGTACAAGGTTGACTCAAGTGCTTCTGCACTAACAACGATCGATCTTCAAAGTCCTCATCTCGCTTGGGCGCATCTACTGCGTGCACAACCAAGTCGAGAGAGGCAAACTCAGTGGTCTTGAACTCCCGCGCCTCCTCTGGTTGTGCGTTTGAGGTCCGTTCAAGTCACTTCAAATGTTGTGGTTCTCCCACTACTGATCGTGATGCCTGCTTGGTATTAGATCAGGGGGCGCAGCACTCACCTGACCACCCCGGCGTTTGGCCTTGCCATACGTCTGAAAGGGATGTGAAGGCACCACTCTCCTCCAACGACCTGCGCAACGTGATCACTCACAAGCGCCGGTCAGGAGAGTCGACCAACAAGCACGATACGCCTCTTACAGGGCATACTTGTGCGGTGGTCACCATCACCTGCTGTTGCAAGGCGGCAGCTCCACCAAGACAGTCGGTCTTCCAACGACTGCAATCATCGACACCTCTCCGACTCGCCTTGGACGAAGGTGTCAGCTGAAGAGGAGCCAAAGGTCGCTTCATGTAACGTGGTCTCCAACTCCTCATCAATCCGGAAGACGACTGCCAATTCCTCGTCTTCATCCAAAGCCAGCCGAGGAAAACCAAGGCAGTTGTCTCGACCTCTGGAGTGTTTGAAGGCACTCGGTCGAGGAAGAGTCCTTGGAGGAAGCTGGGGGTAGCCAGACCCTTGTTGAGCCTCCTTCCGAAGACGAAGATGTCCAAAGCACAGCTGCGGCAGATCTTCATCATCAAGGCGAGATTACTCTCCCTGAAGCCCCTCAAAATGAGGATGTCCTCCAGGATACTGTCGGGGGTATTCTGGAAATGAAGAGGCCCTTCAAAACGGAGCTGAGGGCAAGCAGACCCTTGCAGATGCACCTATTGAAGATAAACTCCAGAATGCGGTGGAGGTGGCCAAACGCCAGGAGAAGTAACTCCCCCGCATGAGAGTGAGGCCGAAAGCGAAGCCTCAACCAATCTATCCACTCCTGGCCGTGTCAGGACAATACATGGCTGGGGATGATGTCGAGTCTGATGCACCGTCACAGGACACAGTCCAGCGCATAGACTCATTGGAGGGGGGACTCAAAACCCTCTCTGCCTCAATACAAGCACTGACTCAAGCAGTGTTTGAGATGCGTCGGCCTTGATCAGGACACCTTCAACCGGTCCCGACCAGGAGTTAATGGAGAGTCGAGTGTACCCCTTCAACGGGCACCTTCCGATACAGAAGCACCTCGGACGTCGGAACCCTCAAACGCTCCACTCCAGATAGTGCCACCTTCCCCGACTCCTAGCTCTACGGAGGATGTGGTCGAAATGATCAAAGACCTGCGGGAGCGCTTCGAGTCCAAGAACAGGCAAGAGGAACGCCAGAAGATGGGCATTCCACACCTTATCCCTTCGAGTGGAACAAGGTGGTTTATCCCCCAAAGTATAAACCACAAACACTCACCCCATATGACGGGAAGGACTCTCCACGACGGTACCTGACGTACTTCCAGTCACAGACAGGCATCTTCCGAAGGAGGACGCGCTCCACCCATCTTCGTCGGGGCCCTGAAAGGAGTGGCGTATGACTGGTACTGCAGCCTCCCCGACAATTCCATATCGTCCTTCGACGACCTGACGCGCCTCTTCCTCGACCGCTTCTACGACGGCGGGAAGGACATGACGATGACGTCTCTCATAGAGATACGTCAGAAGGGAAAGGAAACGGTTCGGGTTCATCGAACGTTTCCGACAGGCTTGCTCAGGCTACCTCCAGGCATGCCAGAACATGCACTCCTCTCCGCTTGCAGCATGAACATGTTGCCTGCAGTAAAGCTCTGGCTCAACTCTACTCCCCCTCCCGACTGGAGCTCCCTGATCATCGAAGCTGAAGCTGCAGAAAAGAAGGCGGCCAATGCACGTCTTCTGGGTGTCAGCTTCCCCGCCTTTGACGATAAGGGGAAAAAGTTCGCAGCTAACAGCTCCGGACGAGAAGCAAAGGGAAACAGGCATTGACTGTCAATGCCTCAAAAGGCGCATCTGCGCCTACTCAGAAGCCTCCACTGGCACCGAGACCCAAGGAGGTTTATTCATTCAATGATGATGACACCCTGTAACTTTTCGAGATACTGAAGCAGGGTGACAAGATCAAGCTACCGGACCCAAAGCGGCCCGATGAAGTTGGGAAAGTGGACAACCCAAGGTACTGCCACTACCATCGGTTTGTCGGACACCCGACCAAGGACTGCTACGTCATCAAGAATTACATCCAGCGCATGATCAATGCGGATGTAATCTCCGTCGACTATGAAGAGAAGACGGTGTCGGCCAATCTGGTTTCGCTTCAGTTCGGCACCTTGCCGCCAACTACCACACAAGATGGCGTCGTCCCCATCCCTAAGGCGACAATGGAGGTGGTAAACTTACCACCTACTCGTGACAATGTGAGTGGACTCACCCCGCTCACCACATCTCGAGGAGAGGTCCTCTGGGTTCACCCCGACCTCGTCTCCGAGGTGACTCAATCGGAGGTACGCCCTACCTCCAAATCAAAAGGCAGAGAAGATCAAGTCTTGCCGCACAGTCTCTTCTTCAACAGAAGAGGCACTTCCAGTGCAAACACGTGCTCAACAGAACTCCCAGTCCGGCGAAGCCGCCGCCGAGGTGGTGCCTCCTAGCACCATCCCTGAGGAGGGTCCATCTAAGCCCTCAGCAGCCAATAAGCAGAAGCAGGTGGAGGCCCGTTTGACAGACCTCTACGGAAGGAGAATGCTTCGGGGCTGTCCAAGCCTCACAACTTCGACATTCTGGCACAATTAGCCAGTACACCTGCGCGTCTGTCTTTGTTCGAGCTCCTGCATCTTTCTAAAGATTCCGAGAAGCTCTCTGCGAAGCTCTGAAGGACGATTGAATCCTTTCTCAGTCAGGTCAAGCAACCTGAAGACCTCCCAACTACTTGTGCGCACTGTCATTGTGCGGATGAAGTTATCCCAAACATAACTTTCACCCAACAAGACATGCTGCTCAAGCATCACCGACATAACCGACCGCTGTATTATACAGGGTACATTGGCTCGGTCAAGGTAAGCCGGATTCAGATCGATCCTGGGTCTTTCCTAAGCATCATTCCGAAGGCGCTGCTATCTAAGCTTGGGATCCCGATGTACCGGCTGGCGCCCTCCAATACAACCATCAGTGGCTTCAATGCTAGCAAGAGCGAGCCATTGGGCAAGATCCGACTGAAGTGTCACATTGACAGCCTCAAAACTGAGGTGACTTGTTATGTGGTAGATGCCGAGGTCAACTACAACATCCTGCTCGGTCGACCATAGGCTGCATGAGTACATGGTGGTGCCCTCCACGCTCCACCAGTGCATGAAGTATGTATCCACCAATGGCGTCATCCAGACGGAGTTTGCAGACATCGATCCTTTCAAAGGGATTGAAGCCTACTTCACCGATTCCGACTTGTACAAACCCATTGACAGGGAGGAAGCCAACGACGCTGATGATGAGGCAGAGACGACAACAGAGCCGGACATGGAGCCTGAGACGACTCCCAACGCCCCCTTGAAAATCCGTCTGAAGGGAAAACCACCCCAGAAGGCGCCTCCAATGAGCATCAAGCTATCAGGAAAAGCGTCGGCTCGCGAAGCACCCCTGAAGATACGCCTCAAGTGAAAGCCACCTCAAACATCGGCTCCCCTGGTGGCAAAATTACAAGGGAAGGCACCACTCACCGGAGGCACAACCGAGGCACCTCTCAAGGTGCGTCTCAAGGATAAGCCGCCGCAGTCATCCAAGGTGTCAGAGAAGGCTCATATAACCCTCTCAGACCCCAAAGCTGTGTTAGACTCTCCTAGTCCGCCCCAGTTCTTACAGACGAGGAGCTTGGTGATTATATCTCGGCTGACGTAGAGGCACCCTCCTTTGACAATATAATCCCACGGGATAAGATCTCGTATTTTATCAATAATAGAGTGTCTTTTAATTATTCCTGTCTTACACACTGGAATGCCATGTATACATTAGACAATGCTCTACGGTCGTTGCAAACACAAATAACGACCGTCCACCATAATCGAATAGTCCCGTCTCAAGGAGTCTTCATAGTCCCTCCACGGAGCCGAGACCAAGGCACCATCATCTCAGGCAAAGTCGAGCGTCATCGGGACCTCCGTCAACCGAGCCCGAACCTGATACCGACAGAGTACAAGTCTATCGGTACACGGATGCGGCAAAGCACATCATCCAAAAGATGGGCTACGACCTGAAAAGCAACAAAGGCTTAAAGTACGGCAAGGGTTGGCATCTCCCTGTCCGGCTTTCGATGCCCAATGGAAAGCCACAGGACTATTATAATCGGACTGGACGAGGGTTAGGCTATGTCACGCCGCCATCAACCCCAGAGTGTTCGGATGCAGAAGACATAGAACATTCCCATTCGTCCGAAGCATCGACTTGGGATTTCGATACCAGTATCGGATCAGTCTTCAGGAAAGTGCTGTCAGCTAACATGACGTCAGCACAACCTCAAAAAGGTGAAGGCGAAGACCAAGTGCCAGAACCCTTCGAAGAAGAACCCTGGGCCCAACGCCTAGGTGAATAATGGGAATCTCGTTTTGAGCTTCGTGAACCTCCCACCGAAGACGAAGTCGAGCAGATCGACCTCGGGGAGGGGTCTTCTTCCAAACCCATCTTCATCAGTAAAAGCCTGGAAGGAGAAGATCGAGAATCTTTAATCCAACTGGCTAAAGAGTATATCGACGTCTTCGCATGGAGCTATAAGGACATGCCGGGACTCGATCCACAGATCGCAATGCATAGGTTGAACATCTTACCTGATGCCAAACCTATCAAACAACAGCAGCGACGCTTCCGTCCGGACATCATGAATGCCATCGATCAGGATGTAGACAAACTCTTGACTAGCGGCTTCATCCGTGAGGAACAACACCCGGATTGGGTAGCCAACATCGTTCCTGTCACCAAGAAGAACGGGAAGATACGAGTCTGTATCGACTTCAGGGATCTCAACTCTGCTTGCCCGAAGGACGAATTCTCGCTTCCAATCACTGATGTGATGATCGACAACACATGTGGCTTTGAGCGCATGTCCTTCATGGACGGGTATTTAGGCTACAATCAAATCAAGATATTCCCCGATGACGTAAAACACACGTCATTCAGGACTCCAAAGGGTGTTTGCTGCTACACAGTAATGCCCTTCGGCTTGAAGAACGCCGGTGCGACATACCAGCGAGCTATGAGCACCATCTTCCGTCAACATCTTCGCAAGACAGTCGAATGCTATGTTGACGACATCGCAGTCAAGAGCCGCCTCAAAAGAGATCACCTACAGGACCTGAAGACGGTCTTCGATCTCATGCGGGCGCATCAACTCAAAATGAACCCCGCTAAATCCTTTCTGGGGGTTTCTAGCGGCAAATTCTTGGGCTTCGTCATCACAGCGAGAGGCATTCATGTTGATCCTGAGAAGACCAAAGCCATCCTCAACATGGACCCTCCGAAGAACCTTCGAGAACTTCGGGGCCTACAGGGACGTCTGGCATATATCCGGAGGTTCATAGCAAACCTTTCCGGTAAATGTCAACCCTTCACTCAGCTCATGAAGAAGGGAGTCTCTTATGTCTGGACAGAAGAGTGCCAGAAGGCTTTCGATGACATCAAAGCCTACTTGACGAGCCCACCAGTCCTGGTAGCGCCAGTCACCGGCAAACCATTTCTCCTCTACGTCCGTGCCATGGATCATTCTCTTGGCGCTCTGCTGGCTCAAAATAGCGATACAGGCTACGAGCAAGCAATCTACTACCTCAGTCGAACACTCATTGGGGCCGAACACCGGTACAACCCCGTCGAAAAGGAGTGCTTGGCTTTGGTGTTTGCCATCCAGAAGACTCGTCATTATGTCTCGGGTCTGACAATTCATGTCATTTCCCGAGTCAATCCGCTCAGAGTCCTCATGACGAAGCCAGGATCATTGAACTCCCGGCTGGCTACATGGGCGATCTTGCTAACACCGTACAACCTGGTGTTTGTGCCGCAAAAAGCTGTTAAGGGTCAAGCTCTGGCTGACTTTTTAGCTGCGCACCCCATCCCAGAATCCTCAAAACTCTATGAAGATATCCCGGATGAGGTCCAAGAATCCAACGTCACCGAAGGAAGCTCCGTTTGGCGGATGTTCTTCGACGGCACTTCGAGAACAGGCCCCAAAGGCCAAATCATCGCAGGAGTGGGGGTAGTCTTAGTCTCCCCCGATCAGCTGGTCATCCAACGTGCGTACTCTTTTTCGAAACCGTGCTCTAACAACGTTGCTAAGTACAACGCACTCGTCATGGGACTCCAGCTCGCACAACAGCTGGGGGTCGACCATCTGGAAGCTTACGGCGACTCAAAACTCGTCGTAAACCAGGTTCGGGGACAATACGAAGTTCGCCATGAAGATTTAATCCCTTATCATGAAGTCGCATTGAACATCATTTCAACCTTCACCGGGTTCTTCATCGAACATGTCCCCCATTTACAAAACTTGGAGGCCGATGCTCTGGCCGGCCTCGCAGCCTCATTAGCAGCGCCCTTTGGGACTCAACACTATATCACGGTAACAGGATGAGATCTGATTTGTCCCAGAAACAACCTATGCTTGCAGGTGGCTCACGCCATGCCGACAAACACTGGGGTTAATGTCCGAGACTGGAGGTTCCCGTTCATCGACTTCGCTGTCTACGGAATCCTTCCAGAGGACCCGAAGGAAGCCGTCTCAGTCAGGAGACGCTCTCTTCGATTCTACTACGATACGGCTACCAAAATGCTGTACCGACGCTCCTTCGATGGGCTCCTCCTTCGATGCCTGTCCAACGAAGAAGCAGCCGAAGCTCTTCAAGAAGCTCATGACGGAACTTGTGGAGCTCATCAACCCGGTCCTAAGTTGCAAGATCGACTGCGACGTATGGGCTACTACTGGCCAACCATGGTTGCCGACGCTGTCGAATATGCTAAGAAGTGCCACACGTGCCAACTTCATGCAGACTTCATACATACACCATCGGAGCCGCTACATCCTATAGTCGCCTCCTGGCCCTTCGAAGCCTGGGGCATGGACATTGTAGGGCCAATCACCCCTCCTTTATCGAGAGGACACCGTTTCATCCTGGCCATCACCGACTACTTCTCCAAATGGGCGGAAGCAGTTCCACTAGCAGAAGTAAAAAGCTCCAGGGTGGTCAGCTTTATCAAACACCATGTCATTTACCGTTTCGGGGTACCCCGGCGGATCATCCAGGACAATGGCCCTCAGTTTATCAGCCACATTTTCAGCAGGTTCTGTGACAAGAATCGCATTCAGAACGTGGCATCAACTGCCTACAATCCGGCAGCAAACGGATTGGCTGAGGCATTCAACAAAACTATCGTTAGGCTGCTCAAAAGGTTGTGTCATCCAACAAACGCGACTGGGACGAAAAGCTTGGCGAATGCCTTTGGGCCTACCGCACAACGGTACGGACCCCAACAGGCAACACTCCATTCTCCCTGGTCTACGGGAGCGAAGCAGTACTGCCTCTCGAGATACAGATACCTTCGCTCCGCGTGGCAATCACAAACGATCTCACAGAAGAGGACAATCAACGTCGTCGTCTGCGGGAACTGGAGGTACTTGACGAAAAACGTCTCTTAGCTCAACAACGCATCGAGCTCTACCAAGCCTGTATATCACAGGCTTTCAACAAAAGGTCAAACAGAGGACTTTCCAAGTTGGCGACCTGGTTTTAGCAGTCAGAAGACCAATGGTGTTGACCCACAAGACACCAGGAAAGTTCGAGCCCAAGTGGGAAGGACCTTTCATCATAGAGACGGTATACTCAAACGGTGCTTACCGCCTCGCCAAACCCAATGGGGACTTGTTTATGATGCCCATCAACGGCAAGTTTCTAAAGAAGTACTATTCTTGACATCCTCCAGACATGTACTTCCTCAAACAACCTCTTTCCACAAACTCATACGCCTCCGGAACCCAGTTGTTCCGTGGCATCTTCCAGTAGAAAGATAACCACGTCCATATTACCTCTGAGTTGTCTCTCTACACCCTACAAAGCAGAATCTTACACTTCGTAAGCCTACGCTACCCTTCATGTTTACCACGTCCACATTACCTCTGAGTAAACATCTGGTACAAACAACCCCTGCGTTATTGTACATTGATCGCAGAACTTCCACGTCCATATACCCTCTGAGTTGTTCAGCGTATCCCCCAAGATCATTCCTACCACGTCCATAATACCTCTGAGTAGGGAGATTCTATCATTTCAAACCCAATGATTGCCATGTCCACATTACCTCTGAGCAAACATAATGGTTCTTTCAAACTTATTATCTGTACCTGAAAACCAAGGTGCGCAAAAGATAATAGGTCCACGCAAATCATCAAGTTCATGACAACAAAAGATGAACACATCACAAAAAAAAGAGGTTGTAGACTTCTTTATTCTTCTGAAAAAAAGGAGTACAAGAAGCTACATCATCCCCCGGTAAGGGTTGCAAAAGAATACAAAAGAAAAAGGAAAAAAGCTATGGTCCCTAAATCTCCCCAGGATGGGCTGAGAGCTCCTTGACTCGAAGCTTTAAGTCGACTGTGCGGGCCTCCACCGTCGCCAGGACTCGTCGCTCTGCTTCTTTGCGCATCAATTCAACGGCCCCAGCGGAAGTATCACTTGCATGCTTCTCATCAAGCTGTTGTCGTTGCTGCGCCAAGGCAAGAGTCCGCTGAGTAAAAGTCGTTTCATCCTTCTTAAATGCTGCATGTTCAGCCCGGACACGCTCGACCTCTAACTGAAGTCGGGCCCGTTGGTCTTCAAGACGGCGCATCTGGGTGTCAATATCCGCGATATTAGCTTCCAATGCAGCTCGAGTTTCCACCGTCGTCTTCATGGACTGAGACAACTGCTCTACCGCAGCCTCAGTCTCAGCCACCTCACGCTCCCAAACACCCACGGTGGCCTGGTATGAAGACTCGATCTCGGCGATGAGCTTCCCCTTCTCCGCCTCTATCAAGACAGAAAGGTCGTTTCGCTGGATGCGTTGAAGTTCCGCGAGCCGCTCATCCAGCTCAATCACCGAAGCCTCCAGAATTTCGGCCATATGGTTGTGGCCTTGGTGAATACGAATCAGCTCGATGCAGGGCATTGCCAGAGCTTTTGCCGTCGCAAAACTCCCATTGGCATTCATCACAGCAGATACACCCTTCTGCAGCATTTTGTATACCCCCTCGACGAGGAATTTCACATACTCGTCTGCATCCGCCAGGACCTGCGGCGTCATCGCGGGAGTTGGAGGAGCTACCACAGTTTGCGGACCGGAAGAAGATCCGCCAATCTCAATCAGCGAGGCTTGAACCTCGGCATCAATGGGCTCTTCATCAACCAGGGCTGGACTTCTAGCCCGAGGAGCCGAAGCAACAGAAGGAGCCGGCACAGGCGTCGAGATGGTCCCCCAAGTAGAAGGAGCTACAGAGGGTTCTACACCCTTACCCTTCTCAAGCCCGGAAGAACCTCCGACGTCAACAGCCACCTCTTCTACCCCCAACATCCTATCAACAGTTGATACCTCCCTTGGCAGAATAGGGAGATTATCACTTGTCTCTTGACTCGTCGCAGCGGCCTTGACTGGCAGACGGGTCTCATCATCGAGTCCCTCAACAGGGACAGAATCTGTCGCTACCTCCTGAGTGGTAGCCGCCTCAACTTCCACGGTTGAAGCCGGGTAGGACTCGGCAATGATGCAACCGACCTCCCCTCATCATGATAAAGAGGGGATTCAACCCTCTTCTCTGTCTCAACTACTACTGTTGCCTCCGCAACAGGCCCTTGCAGCTCTGGAGCAACGTCATCGGAAGACGACGAACTCCATTCTTCTTCACCACCAGGAAACGGCGTGCTTGTCTCAGTTTCCCTCCTAACATAATCCGGGGATACCGGAATCTCCACGTCAACAGCATCCTCCGGATCTTCCTCCATGGGAGACATCATGGTCGGCGGGATACGCACTTCAGATGAGCCCGCCGTCCCTTCTCGCCTGCTCCCACCTGACTTTGGGGTGCGAGGTTTTCTTTTTAACGGTTCCTACAAGAGAAGATAAAGCCTCGTAAGTAGTGGAACCAAAATCAGATTATGTGGGACGCCTTTACCTCCGCGGACGTTGAATCCGATGATGCCGTCGGTGACGACGCCTTCTTCTGTTTCTTCGGTACAGGAGATTCAATCCCTACGTCTGCACATCGCTTTGATCGATCGCCCGAGGGTTCTGCTTGAGAGGCGGAAGGGGCACTCCGATGACCTGTCCCTGACGGACGATGCGATCGGGCCTTCACCGGCACGTTCCCGGTTATCGCTAACTGGGTGCCTGCAATAAGACTGGTTTCCCTGTCATATCCGGAGGGCACAGCAGCCATAACACAGTAAAATTTGGCGGCTGAGTAAAGAATGGGCGGTCGCGGATCTGGGACGGGCAACGTAAAACGAGCCCCGGTACATCCGGCATTATAGTAATGCCAAGCTCGTGCACCATCCAGCAAACTTCCAATATACCCCAGAGAAATACTGGGGTTATCCAACATCATCTGGGCATAACCAAATTGCCGTGCAAAGTGGCTTGGCAAATATGGTTCCAGGTAGCACTGATTCCTGTTCCTGTATACCAGATGAGACGGCCGGATACTCTGCAACCAGCGGAATCCCCATTGAGGCAGAGTGGTGGTACCTTCGCCCAGATCCCTTAGATCTTCGTTGGCCTCAAAGCCCAAGTAGATTGGACCAACTTTGTTAATTTCCCAACCCTGAAGACGGGATAAGACCTTTCTACAAACATGGACACCAGTATGGGACCAGCTTCTCTGATTGAAACGACGAAGGAGTGCATCTCCAGCCTTATAATCATCTTCCGAGCCTGGACTCATCACACTGGGATGATGCAAAATTAGCCATCCCATCAAATAGTGAAACGGCAGTTCGGCGCACGGAAAGTTATTGTTTCGGCCTCTGTCATGAATCACATTTCCAGCAAACTCTCTCAAACCTCGCTGCAGGTTACATACCATTGCGGGAAGAAGAGCCAAACGCCGGCCGAAGACCAGCTTTACGGCTGGCAGGATTAAGTTTCGGGTTACCCTCTCTACGGCACCGGATCCGCCCGCGAACACGCAATCCCGGAGCCATATCATCAGGTAGGATGCCAACACCGCCTTGGGTGACATCCGATAAGCAAGATGCCAGAAGCAGCTGTAGGAGCGTGCATCTGACTGCTGGTCCTCATTTCCTCGGGATTTTTCTCCCCTAACCTGCTCATTTCGGACAACACTTCGCTACGAGAGAGCGCCGGTGGAGTAGAAAATTGTGAGGGATCCTCCTTGTCTTGTCTAAAGACATAATCTCTCCAAGCGGTCACATGAGGCTGCGTCCCGTTCCTATCCCGTCTCTGCATATAGTAATGATGACTCGCCACTTCCTTAAAGACGGCCGTCAACTCCTCAGCCATGTCCCCCAGGACTTGAAGTTCCTCGTTGGTGGGAAAGTACTCTTCATAGGGTTCCGACCCCTAAGGGAGTTTTGACACCTCGTACATCTCATGAAGTGCGAACCCTAATTCCCCTACCAGAGTAAAAAAGGTCCCGGTATGGACATCAAACATCTCCAGTAGTGCGAGGAACATATGCCTGTTGAGATCAACACCCGCCTGGGTAGCACGGATCGCGGCAGTCAACCCAATCTCTCGAAGCTCGGTCCGAAACCGCGACAAGATCCAGAGTGTCAGTTTATCCCACTTGAAAACATAATGGCACCAACCCTCTACCCGAAAATCTCCTTTCGGGTATAAGCGTTCCATCAAAAGCATACGATGTGTAAAAGTCAAAGCACTATAAGCAAACGTATCAATGGGTACGTCACTGTAGAGGCTCCCGGGGCGTAGAGTCCGCCAGGTAAAAGAAGACCCAGCCCGTGTGGCGGTCAAAGTATCCCTTCGATCGAAAGTAGAATCAATTTGGATGACGCCAGTCACCGCTCCCCCCTGAGAAGGGGTAAGATTCCAAGACATCTTCCTCTGGGAAACAAGGCGACAGAAGGATGTCAAAGGCCATTGACGTTCAAGTTGCTTGACAGTCATATGCACCCCATTCGCTGTAAAGAACCAGTCCTCCTTGACCTTCAACACCGTCGCATCAGTAGAAGTGAGACGGTCTCCGAATAAGAACTCAGGCTTCAAGAAGGTCAATTTATCAGATGTGGAAGATTTTAAAACACCACGTTCCATCATCCGTTTGAGGAACCCATACTGCTGCTCACGGATTTGGGTCATTCTCTCGGGAGGCTGATCCAGCATAAGAGCCTCTTGAGCGGGGTTTATCACTTCCTCATCATACTCTACTCCCATCTGGTTGAAGACAGCCTCCAAGAACACTTCATTCAAAGGCGGGATTGCTACCGACACTAGCAAAGATCAGAAAAATGTTAGAAGCAACAAGAAGAGCTTCGGCGCATCATCAGGGTTTAAGCCCATGCGCGTCAGCAGCCTCGATACATCATCAGGGTTTTAGCCCATGCGCGTCAGCAGCCTCGGCGCATCATCAGGGTCTAAACCCATGCGCGTCGGCGAACAAAGACCGCGGTACATCATTAAAGACCCAAGGTCTATGTGCGTTGGTGTACGGAAAAACGAGACTTACCGACCACCTCTGGCCGAACTTCGACAGGCCGTCTGGGAACGTCAGCCGTTACAACTTCCGCAGGCTCCTTCGCTTTCTCCTTCCCCTTGCCGGCACCGCCGCGAGGAGTCTTGGGAGCCATTCTCTCAGAGAAGAAAAAGTTAGGGTTTTGAAGAAAAAAACTCTAAAGAAAGCAAAGGCACAGAGCAGATGAACTCTCTCTCTCTCCAACCCTTACCTATTTATAGGACTTGGTCGCACGTGTGAACCGATGACGTGTAATCTCAGCCGTCGCTTCGGGTTCCGTGAGGAGATAACAACAAATACAACCAAAAGATCATCATTAATCTTTGGGTTACCAAGGCGTCATCATCATCAACTGAAAGGAGCATGCGCCCAAACAAGCATGCGCCCAAAAATCATGCGCCCTGACCTCCATGCTTCTTATTCAAAGTATTCCAAAACTTATTCAAAAGTTTGAAAACTTTGAAGGGGTCTTGTAGAAGCATGGAATTTCACAACCAGAAAGCCCATGCGCCAGGCATTATATGCGCCAGAACTCAGACAACTAATCGAATAAGCCATAGATATTCGAAGAAGGACTTTTTATTTTATATATAAAAGTCTATTACATGTCTAGAAAAGATGGTACAAAGGAGAATTTCTACAAAGGAAGGATCCTAGATCTACATCCAGCAACCACCATGCGCCTTCCAGATAGGCGCAGCAACCACCATGCGCCTTCCGATAGGCGCAGCAGTCACCATGCGCTGTCAGCCAGGTGCAGCAGATGTCATGCGCCTCCAGCCAGGCGCATCCTACCATCTCTTCAGCAGCTCAGTTATGTGCATCCAGCTCAGTTATGTGCATCCCTTCAGCAGCTCAGTTATGTGCAACTCTTCCAACCAGGCTCACCTGGCCGAGCAGAGCCCAGTTATGTGCCGCTCTTCCAGCCAGGCTCACCTGATAAGTGCTTCGCCAAGCAAAGCATTTAACCCTCTGGCTGGAACCAGGGAAGAGAAGAGCACCGCAAATGCTGTGGCCAGGGGAGGTTTCGAAAGAGCCTCCAAAGACCAAGGAAGACCATGATCGAAATCATGGCACAAGGAGCTTTCAACACAATCAAAGTGGGCGGCACCCACTTTGAAGGAAGAGAGAGCCTAGCACCGCCATTCCGATCTACGGCTCTTCCGGAATAACGGAGACGAGGCCCGAACATCCTTATCTTTGGATGCAACAGGCACCTTCCGCCTGCCTCAGAAGCCCTCAACTCCGTCTTTTGGATGTAACAGTCACCTTCAAGAGCATCGAAGACAACACGACGTCTCATCTTCACCCTCGGGAGCACTTCGTCAACAGAATGCACCCACATATCCAAGTTCATGTTGGAAGTACGTGAGGGAATGAGGAGCAAACCTTCTCTCCATGCCACTATTTATAGGCCGGGCAAATCAAACCCACACGCCAAGTGGATGACTCTCCGAATTCTGTGCAATGAATTTGCATTAAATGGATGAACCGGACGCCTCGAATTCAGCCAAACGGCTATTTATAGCACTCGAGGAGCGAGACAGCCGCGTCATTAAAGGACATGTCGGATGCGCCAGCCAAACGGCGCATCACACGGATGCGCCCTCCTGCATCAGGTGCATCACACAGACGCGCCCTACAGTACCCGGCACATCACAGAGGATGCGCCCTCACATCTCCATGCCAAGTGAAACACCAACCAATGTGCCCACTCAGCTGTCCATCGAATGTCACAAACATTAAATGCTGAACTGACACCAGAGTTGGCAGCACGCTTCCCAAAGTCTGAACAGTTGACAGCTTTTTCAGAGAACGAAGCGTCGGCAACATCGGCATCATCATGACTCTATTCCGACGGCTACTGCCACGTGGCCACCCGCATGCGCCTCTACGGCCATGCGTCCAAACCCGCATGCGCCTCTACGGCCATGCGTCCAAACCAGCATGCGCCTCAAAAGCCATGCGCCTCAGACCCTTCACTGATCCCTAAAGACAGAAGAAGAGTCTCCGGTTGAAGCTTTGCATGCGCCTCAAAAGCCATGCGCCCCAGACTGATCTCTGATCCCGAAAGACAGAAGGAAGGTCACCTGCATACGCCTCAAAAGCCATGCGCCCTAAATGGTTTATAACTCCTAAAGGTTATGAGCCGCAGTCTCCTCCTGCGCCCAGATCCAAGGCGCAGCTCACCAGATCACTGCCCCCCCAAATCCGAGATCTTCGAGCCATGGGTCGATGACACGTGTCCTTTGACTCAACTCGTCCAAGATTTCAGCAACAGAAAGATCTTCTCCTCTGCTACGTGCCGGCTCACAACAGCAGTATGAAGAGTTCAACCTCCCAATCAGGGCGCATCATCCGTGCGCCCCCATCAGCAACTTCCACGTGGCGTCCCCACACACCGGCGCATCCTACATGCGCGCATGAGCAGCCAGCCTGCAAAACTATAAATAGAGGGATCATTTCCTTCTCACCCACGAACAACACACGGAATCCACAACGAACATACAAGAGAGGCAGATACAGACACTCAACGTCTTCCTCCTCTCAGCAAGCTCTAGCACCCAGAGCAATCCACGCCTTCAGAGAACCGATAACCGTCGTCAGCCGGTCAACGGAGTCAACGCATTACCACTCGCTCCATTGGCACTAAGGACCCAGCTTAAACAAAAGTGTACTCCTAGGACTACGTCTAAGTCCTACATTATAACACTGTTCTGTTTGTATTAAAGTTTTCAATCAAACAATTTTGGCAAACAAGCTGGCGACTCTGCTGGGGACTTCTTTCTCCTCTTCCGAGAAAGTCGTGTCACAGGCCGACGTGAAGGTGGGCTCCTCCCACAAGACGCTGGTCATGCGCCTCAATCAACAGGCGTACGAGGAGTTCATTTCTGAAGGAAGTGCGAGTCCTTCGAAGCGGCTACCAAAGCCGAAGAAGATCCGTACGGCCTGGGTGCACAAAGTCGACGCCTCGGCACCACCACTGAAGGGGATGCAGCAATCCAGCCTTCCCTTCCTGCTGACGTTCTCAGCAACCAAGGTGCGCCCGCCGATGCAGCGCATCTCTTGGGGAAGCGTGCGGCCGACCACGTTCCCCAGCTATCTCCCTCTCAGGCGAGGAAGATACGTCGACGGAGCAGGGGCGCAGCCAATGCCCCGCCATCACTTCTGATGCGCCACAAAAAGTCTCTGTCTTTGACAGACTCACTCGCTGTAATGGCGAGAAGAATGTGCACGATGCGACTCGAGTGAGAATGACAAATTTTCTATCATGCGGCTTGGCTGAATGCATATATTTTGGGGACGCTTGGAATGCGTGCACGATCCAGCCAAGTGATACGACGAGTTCAAGCAAGGCTTGAAAGATGGGAGTATGTCGAGATCTTGAAATCGTGTTAAAGGAAAGATTGATAATAGTACGAGCGTGGCTCGGAATCGAAGGAACGCGTAGGCGAAATGTGTACGATTAAGTCTTGGCCATAGAAATGGTAGGATGACTTGCCTTCAGGAAAGTCTCGAGGACGAGACTTGTTCTGAGTGGTGTATGATGTAGTGCCCCGTCCCGCAAAGTCAATCGGAGGAATCGAAATGCCGACGGCGTTCGGACTTAGCCTTGCAACGGCTGCTCGGAGGCTCGCTCGGTCGAGACGACCGCTCGCTCAGGTGGGTAGTTTCGGTGAACTCTCCTCATCTTTGCCTTCACATAATAAATCGTGTTTTCAACTTGCACAAGTTAGACTTGATAACTAAAAGCTACGCATCCACATAGCTAAGGAAATAATCCCGACGGTTTGAATCGAGTTAGAACATAGAAAACGTCCCACGGTCGGCTTAGAGTTGGTGCACGTCGTGCTTTGAAAATGACACTCGGTCCTTCGTCCCGTGGCTTGGGAGAAGGAAAGTTGGTCTTCGGTGCAAAAGTTGAGAGTTAGCCTAAGTCATAGGCGTCGCCCGCACAAATGCTTACTAAAGCATGCTCGGTCCTGTCCCGCAAGGCTTGGCATAGCCTTTGCTCGTCCCTTGGGTTATGTTGTAGGCTTGAGTGAGTTAGACAAAGTTATGCCGGTCGACCTAAGTTATTCTACGTGCTGTCCCGCTCATTCTGCGGTTGTCAAGATAAATAGTCTCACGATCCTAAGGCCCGTCATATGAAGTAAGAATTGGGCGACAGCGTTGCGTAGAACACGAGTCGGTTTAGAGGCACGAGCCACGGTTGGTTCAGTGGAAAGTTAGCCACGGTCGGTCGATACTTAAGGAAACACGTTATGTTTAAGTTAAGTTTGAAGGCTATGCAGTAGCCGTTCCCTGAGTTCAAAGAATGTTAAGTCTAAGCGATGGTTAGTCACCGAGGCAACCCTGGTTAGGGGCTCTGCAAAGGAAGTACGAAAAGTGGAAAGAGTAAAACAACCAAGTAAATGAATTGACCACATAACAAGCCCCAACGGTATCCTAAAATACACCATGTTAACCTATCATGAACTTGGACAACTTATCGACAAGGGGTGGTTTCTTCGAGCGGCACCCCGGGGCCACGGGACCGACTCGGCCTAGGAAGAAAATGGTTGTAGCCGAGCTGGGTAATAGGCAACGCTGGAAAGGCGATCGGTAAGACGGGGACTTGCATCGGGGCTCGCTACCTGCGTTGCAAGGGTCCCGTATTACCAGGCTACGTCCAAGGCGGCTGGTTAGGCCAATTTAACCTCCATAACAAATACTTGATATAAATTGTTTTCAACTAACATGGTAAGTTTTGTGTCGGCACGGGCGGCAATCCGTGTGTGCCTTTGGATTGAGTTGAATATGTATGAGTTAAAAAGACACAATGTCGGAGCCTAAGATTTGGCTACAGCGAAGGCGACGTGCTTCGGCACGAGATGTGGCGTCGAGTGTTAAGTTGTTGGCATAGAGTTGCATGAGTTAGGCTTGAGCTGTCGCGAGTTAAGTCGAAAAGGGCCGTAGGGCTAGTTGTGTGAAGTTACGTTGAGTCGTTGGGCTCGGCCTCGAAATATGAGGCACGGCCGCATTGTCACAACACAAGTGTAAGCGAGACTAAGCGAGGAGGCGCTGCCTCGAAGATATTGAAGCACGAATCGAGTTATGGCACGACCGAGTCGTTACGTCCCAGAGTTTGGCACAAAAGATAAGTATAAGCCGGTGCGTCGACAATGCAAGCACGAGAAAGGTCTAGAGGCAAGGAAATGGAGTCCTTTATGTAGTTGCGTCTCTGATTATGGCCGTAAGGCGAACACGACTTGATAGGTTAACGTTGTTGGCACGAGGAGTAGTCTAGTGACAAGTATGAGTTAACGTTGACATTGCAAGCACGGGATGGTTCCGATACACAAGTTGCGCTAAGGCGCTGGTCCTAAAACTGATCCTAAGGCAAGAATAGAAAGACAATCGAAAAAGGGTTTATGTTGCACAAAGTAAATGAAACGTGTAGGTTTTGTATGGGTGGGCGAGGAGCTCACTCTACCAGTACAGTGGTACTGACACCCACACAGTATTTCATGTGCAGGCACAGGTAGAAGCTCGTGGCGCGGAGCTCGCTTGGATGCGTCGAGGCACGGAGTTCCTTGGCGAGTCGAAGCGTGCGGCCGCGTGATCTGAAGACTTATACAGGACATAATGTATGGACATCGCCTTCCGAAGCTTCCGCTGGATTCAAGTATTGTATCGAGAGAGAGAGAGCAGAGTGACTTGTAAATGAGAGAAAAGTGAGCACGAGAGACATTGTAATTTGGCCTTGCGCCCACAAATGTAATCTTGTATTCAATATCAATAAAGAGATTCTTTTGAATGACTTGTGTTCATGTGTTTGGTTCTAATTCTGCTGCTATAAATCAATGTCTCTGCACGGGACTTCTGTGCGACGACCCGTCGCAGCCGCTGAAATCGGCCGTTATGGAACCCGCCTTGCACGAGCGCAATCTAGGCTCGTGCGGCATCACGCCTTAGCGAGGACGATCGCTCCTACGAGAGCGGAACGTGACAAAATAAAAATCATAATTAGGCCTAATCACTCATGTGGGATTAGTCCAAACTCCTAGACCTAAATGTTATGTTTGGTGGGCCATGGCTAATTAATGTGTTAAACACAACTCAAGTCGAAATTCCCCGGTGTCCCGAAATAAGTCGGAATGAGATGAAATTCGAACCCGACTCCTATAATCATTAAATATTAACATTCATGAAATAAAATTCCCAAAATATTCAAAAATAAAAAATTACCATTTTACTCCTAACTTGGAAAAGTGAGGGTGACAGAAGTATTCGGCTCGTTTGAGCTTGCGAGCTGCCTCGTTTATGAGCTTGTGAGCTGCCTCGTTTAGAAGCTCGATCGTTTAGGAGCTTGTTTAGAAGCTCATTTGTATATATATATATATATATATATATATATATATATATATATATATATATATATATATATATATATATATATATATGGAAGCGGATCAAAAATCCCCCTAAGAAAACTTCCTAAAAACCCTCCTCACTCTCAGCCGTAATTTAATGTTAATATTAATGTTAATGTTAATGTTAATATTAATGTTAATATTAACATTAAATACTAAAATTAACATTAAACTTAACATTAAAATTAATATTAACATTAACATTAACATTAACATTAACATTAATATTAACATTAACATTAATAAAAATAAAAATAAAAATTAATATTAACATTAATATTAACATTAATATTAACACTAATATTAACATTAACATTAATATTAACATTAATAACGTTAAATTACGGATGAGAGTGGGGGAGGTTTTTAGGGAGTTTTCTAAGGGGGACTTTTGATCCGCTCCCATATATATATAATATATATATATTATATATATATATATATAATATATATATATATAATATATATATATATAATTGATGTTAAGGAATTTTTTTAATTAAGCTTTTATAAATAAATTGTTAATATTACAGGTATTTGAATTCAAACCTAACTAAATTGAAATCAAGTTCGTTAAGTTTGAAATCAAGCTTAATGAGCTTGAAATAAAGTTGAGTGGGCTTGAAATCAAGCTTTATGAGCTTGAAATGAAGTTTAGCGAGCTTGAAATCAAGCTTAACGAGCTTGATTTTGAGCTTATCAAGCCAAGCTCGAGCTCAAACCAAGCTCAAGCATATAAACAAGCTCGAGCAAGCTCGAGCTCTAAAATAAAAAATTTATCAAGCTAGAGCTCGAGCTTGAGCTCGATTAATTCTAGTCATGCCAAGCTCAAGCTTAAGAAGCTTGGCCCGGCTTGGCTCGTTTGCAGCCCTACCCAAATAAACTCACTCTTAAGCCAACGACCAAACAGATCCTAACCCAAACAAACCCTAGTTAATTGTTTAATAGTTTGAATTTCTTATCATACATGACCAACAACAACCGAATTTTAGACTTAATTCTTTTGTTTACATGGTTGGTCGACTATTATTAAGCTATTAATACTGACAGCAGTAGCTTATAACGAAACACGTGTCTATTATAGGTGAAAAGTATATTCTGCTACTGACACAATAGGATAGGGGCAACGTCCGTTTATTCGGTTTAAATTGAATCGAAATAGTTAAAATCGAATAAATCAAAATTCTAAAATTAAAACTGAATCGAATAAGTCAAAACTGAAATCAAACCGAGCCGAATAATCAATTCAGTTATGGTTTACTCGATTTGTTTGGTTGAACAATTCATATTGTTTAATGTGTCGGATTCAAAGTTGGTCGTGGTTAAGGTATGTTAAAAATTATAATTTTTATACACATATTTGTTGAATTTTAAAGTTGTACACAAAATTGTACTAGTTGTTAAGTTGGACTTCAAAACACATACGTAGAATTGTCGTTTTCAAATATACACATTTTTAATCACAAAATATGCATAAAAATGAAAGTATTTATATAATTGTATGTGTCCTATTCAATTTTCGGTTTTGGACCGAAACCAAAATCCAAAACCTAATAAGGAATTTTAGTATTTTTAAAACCGAAACCAAACCAATTTTTTTGAACTCGGAACGAATCTCTTATTCGATTCGGTTTGATTTTTGGTCCAAAACCGGATAATGTTCGCCCCTATCGAAGGACCGACATGACTTTGGGGTAATAACAGTGTTAATATATTTCATGAGATTATTGTGAGATTGGTATGTTTCACACCTATTGTCTTCGAGTACTCTTGTTTTTTCTAAACCCTATAAAATAGTATCAATGAGGTCCAACTATATTTGGATAACGAGTCATGATTTTTTATATAACAAAGTTAATCCCAATATTAATAAGAGATATTTGAGGTAGCCAAAATTAGTTTAACAAAATCTATAATATTCAGTTTAACAGAATTTATAAAAAAATTAAAATTTTGTTTTAGATTATAACTAATGTGTTGTTAGCAAGTTTAGTGGATTGTGTTGAAAAATTTAATTACAAATCTTCAGCAATTGATTATACTTGTAATTATGCTTGTTAGTTAATTTTCTTGTGTCATTAAAATATAAATAGAAATGAAATAAAATTAATATATTATTGTAGATATTCTAAATGAAATATGTAAGAGTGTATGTTATGAAATTAATTACCTTACCAATTTATCAAGAAATATGATTTGAGTGAGTCATAAATTATTAATTTACAAATTAAAGTTAGTTACAATAAACGTATATGAGATCATTGAGATGGAAAAAAAAAAATAACGATATAAGGCTAAATATAGCATCAACTAAAAAAAATACTTTCAACACTGTTGTCAAAGAAGATGTCTTGCAATACATAAGACACGCATGTAAATACTATTGTAATTTTTTTAATCCTTTTTGCTTCATGAAAAGACTTTTAGAATTATTTTTGCACTAGAATATTATTTATTATTATTATTTTTTCAAATCAGAAAGTACTAGAATATTATATTATTATTTTGTTTTTTTCAAATCAGAAAGTAGCTCTAATTAAAAGATAGGAGATATATCAAATGGCTAATATGAAATAATTTTTTTTAAAATTAATAAAAAATATAATAAATATAAATGAGAAATATTTTTTAATTATCAAGAGTGGATGCACGGGAATAATCAATGCCATTAAAAAAACAATTAGCAAAGATAATGAAAATCATTTGATGCCTAGATTAAAGCCCAATCACTACACCTCCTTCAAGAGTGCACGCCCAATTTGAGCTTAGATTAGTAACTAATGGGCCTGCAACAGAAAATCTTTTTGCTCAGCACGAACATTGGATATACAAGAAAATTAAGGTTTGTAGTATTGGATAATATTGGATAATATCGAGGCCGATATTTTTCGGTTTAAAGCAACACAAATTATCTGAAACTGTAAAAAAAAATTGCATAGGTTTATTGTGATTAGATAATAGGAAATTTCATAGTTGCAAAGTGATCCACATGTTTGAAACTAGTTAGCGTGACAATTTTCGTGTTTGCAAAGTGTATAAAACCATTAAGTCAAAAGCAAATTGAAAATAAAATGCTGAATTCTGATTATTATCAAATGTTGTTTTAGCGAGTAACTTTTTAATATTATTATTTACTAGTATCGAGATAAGATATTATAATTTAATAAAATAATTATTTCTGATATGAAATTGTGTTAGGGGGAAAAAAAAAAAAGAGCAATGGATTTTGTTATAGAAAATTCTGATTTTTGTTTGACAATTATTTGTTGCTAAGTGTACCATGTACTTTATTAGTATACGTTTTTTTATGTGTTTTGTGGTCATCTAATAATAAACAGAATCTAAACAATGAGAGTGTATTCCTAGTCTTCTTCTTTTAATGTCACAAGTATAAATAAAAATAAAATAAAATGGTGAAGCAACTAATAAGTAATTTCTAAGTGCAACAAACTCACATACAAATGGGACCACCCCCCCCCCCCCCCCCCCCACCCCCCCCACACCAAAACCCATATTCAACATAACTTAAACATATTGCACCAAATGCTTTTAATTGATTAAATTTATCATAAGCCAAATTATCACAAACCAAATATAGGAAAAAGAAATGCATGTTGTACATTGTAACTAAGACAAACAATAGAAAAATTCTATTTAGTTTTTTGTTTAGCTTAAAAGTGATCATTCATTGAAGCAACTTAGATGTCCATTTTAATTTTCATAAACATAAAAAGTGGCTCAAAGTCGAAATTCCATCGAAAGTGAACTTTTAATGCTTAAAAAAAATGTGAAACTTCAATGGTATTATTATTATTATTATTATTAATTATTATTATTATTATTATTATTACAGTTAATTTGGTATTGTTAGATTGTTCTAACTTCTAAGTAATCTTAATAAGCTATTTGACTCAAAAGACTCACTCACTCAGTCTCACGACTCTCGTATGAATAATACTTGAGGTTACGTTAGAAAAACTTAAAAAATCTTGATGTGAAACCTTGAAATGTTCTTAAACATCACTAATTTTATAATATTATTGTGCAACATGAATGATATAATCATAAGATTATTGTGTAACACGAATGATATAACATGTTCCAATTAAATAAGGCAAAATATTAATTCGAAATTCTGGTGACACTTCATAAAAATGTTGTGATTATATGTTCACAATTGAATATTGTTATACACACTTCAATCCAATAAGTTTCATGTATTAAATAGTAGCAATCGAGAGTAGAATATTGATAAATATGAATAATATAATTCTTAATTTGTGCTATATAAAATGCTAACAATTACATTCTTTCACAAATGTTATCAAATTTTAAAATCTTAACTTATTCAGATGAGATATTGAAGGCAACTAATCAACTTGGACTGTTTGTACTTTACGAAATAAGGAAGTTATTGCAGGTAAAACTTATAATTTAAGGCACAATTTTAACAAATCCTATTATTGCATTTTACTATTTGTTGACCTTGTACGGGGAAGAGGTGGAATAGTTGACTTTTCGATTGATTCGATAGAATCTATTGTCACTAAGGTTCGTGAAATGAAATTGTAATGTCGGTTTTAAATACTTAACTACGACTTTTTTAGATCCGATGTATTCAGACATCCCTAATATGTAATGTTTGTCATTGGAAGCTAATTTGAAGCGGAAAATTAAGAAATTTGACAAGCATACACTACAAGAAAATGTATGTATAGCGACATAATTTATAGCACAAAAAATAGGTTTGTGTCACTAATACTTTTTACATATGTTGCACATAGGTCATTGTAGCCTTATCTGATAAAGTATTGGTGACACCAAAGTCACAATCTAGCAAAATCTATCCGCTTTTGGCGACATATCACGTTTTTTAAATTTAAAATAGCTTTTGACGACATATGTCTTATGTGTCGTAGAAAGATGGTTTCTTTACTATTTTATTATTATAGTTTGAGCTCTCTATCCTAGTTGTATTAGAGCGGACAACCGGAGGGATCGACAAGGTTCGAGTCTCCCAATTGTGTGTGTGCGTGATATTTCAACTATTTATTATTATATATGACTTTCGGCGACACAATTTTGTTGCCAAACATGCA
Organism: Iris pallida; assembly: GCA_029216955.1. Classification (NCBI taxonomy): domain Eukaryota; kingdom Viridiplantae; phylum Streptophyta; class Magnoliopsida; order Asparagales; family Iridaceae; genus Iris; species Iris pallida. The sequence continues at coordinate 27,711 of JANAVB010022138.1, forward strand.
CTACAATAATGAAGAAAGACATAATACATTATCTATCAAATCTTGAAAGAAATATATTCAGATTTCACCCAACAGAATAGAATGTAATGCATAAATTATAATAATAAAAGGATCATTTTCATTAGTTTTAAATCAAGAGCTCAATTCTAAAAATTATTATTTGATACACTTCATTTTGATATATTATATCCTACACATTTTACAATACGGAGCTGCTACATTTGCCTGCGGTTTGTAACCGCGGGCGTGACCGTCGGCCGACGTGGCGGCCGACCGTTGGTCCCCTGGTCCGGGTGGAATCCGGAGATAGCAAGAAGACCAATTGCCGGCCGTCGCATCGTCCGACGGTCACGTCTGCGATTAAAATTGCGGGCAAAATATTATTTTCGTTTACAATAATACAAGAAGATTTTGACGATGGAAACCAGCCGTTTGAAATGGCAAGGTAAACTTCCTCCGTGATGGACAACAGGACGTAAACTCTCCGAGCAGCAAATCTGCATGCACAAGCATAGTGGGCCATAATTATCATTTGTAAGACCTTGTACCATTAGCAAACCATGTCCAATCATATAAAATAAATTAGTTTGACAGCCAATAGAATTCAACATACATAAAACATAGTAATTTGTCTGCCAACTGAATTCATACACAAAAAAGGACTAAGGGAGCATTTGGTATGCGGAAAAAAAAATTTATACCCGATAAAATTTGGGATGAAAAAATAATTACTATGTTTGGTTTGTCCTAATCAAATTTATTTCTAAGATTAAAGATGCTTGAGTAAATTGCTTATTCATGGAATATGGAAAATCTATTTCCTAGTAAATAGGTGGTTATATTTTTTTTTCACCTGAGAATAAACTCAACTAAAAAATTAAATTATTACCATTTTGCCACTAATTTTTTTTTAGAACCGGATAGTCTTTCTCTTCTTCACACGTGAGACTCCTCTCTTTCTCTCGCTCGGATCTTATCTCATAGGTATGGATTTCTATTTATTCGTTTTTTTGGGATCAATTTTCTGTCAACTTTTTTATGATGTTGTTTTGGTTGCTAGATAAATTATATATTGTGTTTAAAATTTGGGTTTTTTTTAGGGATTTGGTGATTAGGGTTTGATTTGAGATTTGGGTAATTTTTTAGGGATTCGGTAGAGGAATTTTGGAGAAGTAATTAGAAATCATATATATTGATGGAATATGTATGCTGATTTTAATCAGCTTCTTCCTTGATCTCGATTGGTTGTTTAAAATGATTATGAAAATGTTTTGATACATGTTGAAAATGAAAAAAAAATGAGCTTTGTTGTACTCTTTTTTTTTGTACTCTTTTGATATGAACTATAGCAGCACTTTGCTGTACTCTTTTTTTTCTTCCAACTTTCCATTTTATCTTGTGATACTCTAATGAACTGTAAGGCCATTCTTCTAAAACATTATGTAGCAGATTTTTGTTTGGAATCGTAGGAACATATGGGGTTGTGACAGTTGCATGTTATTATCTTGTGATACTATAGTGAACTGTATGGCCATTCCATTTTTTTTTTTTTTTTTTTTGGTATGGTAGGAATGTCATTTTGCTTGTGTGCGGAACCTGCTGGATTATTTCTGGGTTATGTTGTGTGCAGGAATGGGAATGCAAAGTTCATTGACATTGATGCATGCTTTGGTTGTGTGCAGGAATGGTAGAAATGCAAAAGCTTTGGTTAGCTAGCTTCTGATGCTTGTATGTCATTCACATTTTCTTCCTTCTAATATTGGGATATACATATTCTGTGTGATCATTTCCTACATGAAATTGTTTTTTATTTGGTAGATTCGAAAAGGATTGTCGCCGCTATCAAATATAACATTTTTTTTCTTTCATTCAAACATCTGTCCATGTGAGGAATTATTTATGTGCCAAAAGTGGTAATAAAGAATATCCGAATATGATGCCTTGGAATATCAAGGTTTTTTCGGGCCGGTCCGGTCCGGCCCACGGGCCAATGTCTGCGGGCTAGACCGGGTTCGGGCCGGTCCAGGACCGGCCCGGTCAAATTTTCGGTCCGGGCCAAGTCCGGCCCGGCCCGGTTTGGGAGATCCCGACCCAGCCCGGCCCACTGGACCGGACCCAGGGAGGGCCGGTCCGGGCTGAACAGGACCCGGGCCGGTCCGGGCCTAGGTCGGTTCGGCAGGTTCAGGCCGGGTGAACCGGACCGGCCCGGTTTTTTGAATTTTTTTTTTAACAGTTTTTTTTTTCTTTTTATTTGGTTTTTTAAACATTTTCTTTTGTATTTTAATTTTAAAAATTGTAAAATTTTTAATTTAGGAATATATTTTATTTTTGAAAAATTTTAATAAAAATTGTAATACAAAAGTTTGTAATTTTGAATAGTATAAGAGGAAATGTTTATAAATATAATTGAATAGTAATACAAAAATGTTTATAAAATGTTTATACAAAATATTTATATAAGTTGAATAGTTTATAATTTGAATAGTTTGTAATACAAATGTTTATAATTTGAATAGTTTGTAATACAAATGTTTATACAAAAATGTTTATAAATATATACAAATTTATAAAAATTTATAAAAATTAAAAAACATTTCTCCCTCTTCCTTTATCCGGGCTTGGGACCGGCAAATGCTTGTTTGGCATAGACGGAGTTAAAAAATATTTTTTTAAAAGAAAATAGTTTTTGAAAGTATAAGTTAAAATTTGAATTATAAGTTAAATTAAAATTTGAATAGTATAAGTAAAAAATAAAAAATAGTTTTTGAAAGTATAAGTTAAAATTTAAAATTGAAATGTATAAGTTTAAATGTACATACCTATACCTGCACCGTAGCCTCATTGTTGTTCTCCTTCATGCAATGAAAGCGATTCCAAATCCAGCTCGTGGACGTCATGATTCTTCATCTTTCTGGTTTTGTGTTCTTCTATCGGCATTCATCCAATCTTGTACGCACCGGAAAGAGTTTGGATAATCTCTATATTTAGAAAATTTGGATAATCTCTATATTTAGAAAATAAATAAGACATGTTACAAAGTTCACGTAAAGCTAAGCAGATGTGGGATAATAAACACCAGAAAGAGTTAATGTAGCATTGTAAAAACTTCTAAAAATTCACAAACACTTTCAGCTGCTACCCATCATCAGCAGTAATCTGATAGTCAAAGGTGACATCCGAAGTACAATAATATGTAATAGCACTCTTAAAAGAAATTGCAGATTTCAACATCAAGTAGGTGGAGTTCCACCTATTTGGTATATTCACAAATCTTCTAAAAGTCATACCAAAATGTGCGCAAGTGCATGCAAAACTTTGTTGTCTACTTGGAGACGAGTTTAGGTGGAGCAATCATTGCGCAGAGGTGTCTAAAGGGGTTCAAAAAATTTAAACATTCTTTAACAACTAAGTTAATTATATGGCAAGCATACCTAACATGCATAAGTCTACCTTCTAAAATAGGCTGAAAAATTACTGAAAGAAGACATAGCAGCATTATTGTTGATGCATTGTCCAAAGAGATAGAAAATTTTTTAGGGGAATATCATATTCAGCACGGTCTTGAAATCTCACTTGAAATTACAGCGCCCGTGGTGACATTCTATAAGTTAAGACAGATGATGCATTTTGCAACATCCATTGTGATATATAGTGTGCAGTAATACAATATAAGCATAACTCCATTTAGTTGTCCAAATATCAGAAGTAATAGCCACTTACTAACATTTTGAAAATCCGCTTCAAAGCGGCTTTCTGCTCGTTAAGAGACGAATAGCCTCCTTTCGAGCTTGTTGCTACTCACTTTAGTAAAGGGGGGTTTAGAGAAAGTGAT
>JANAVB010022139.1:0-40939 GCA_029216955.1 Iris pallida
GTGTTTGTGTCCAAACAAGAGGACACAAACGTGTCCAAACGATTTAAAACCCAAACAGTGCACACAGGCACTGTGCAGTGTGCACAGGCTCGTGCGTGTGTGCACGCGTGTCGTGCACTCGATACGACACAACTGGGACTTTTGGTTGTGTCCACACCTAGGTTAGGTCTAGGTGCACATGTCCAAATGCCTGCAACGTGTCCACAGTGTCGCGTGTCCAATTTATTAAGCAGTATCAGTGGCTTAAAACGACAGTGCACTGGACAGTGCAAACCCCGTACACGACTGATAACTCTCCAAACCGAGCACGAGACCCAATGAAACTTTAGGGGCATGATATCAGTGCATGCCCCCCTCGTGTCCACCAAGTTTCGTGTCGGATCATCACGTGTCGTGCCCTGCAGAAGCCCCGAGTAGCAGGGGATGCGCCTAGGCCGCGCGCACGTGTCCCATCACGTGTGCACGAGTGTCATAACGACACGACACGACCTCGATTCAAGCCCAGTACACTAGAAACATGCAAGCCACTCCAAAACAATATTTTCTATTAAAAACTTCTACAAAACGAATAGAAATGCCCATTGGGGTATTTCGTCGAACACCTATAGCGATCACTGATACGTGTCCAATACGGACACATACAGGACACAAAAATCTACAAATCCTATTCCTACAGGATCAGGACACTTTGGGCTAGGCATTCATGCAATTAAAATCAAATTTTAATGGGTGGAATAGGAATTTACCTATGGTGTTCTCCAACACAAAAACTCCTTGAATGAGGATTCCCAAAAGCCACCAAACTCCCTCAAATTGATAGAAAACTGAGATAAACAAATTCCAACAGCAAGAAAACATCAATTAGAACCTATTGTAATTTGTTTGGATTAAAAAGGAGTTAAAATGGATATTCTAGGGATTTATGAAGTTGGGAAAATACCTCTTTCTAAACTTGCTCTTTCCTAAAGAGGCTAGCCCTAAATGGAGGAGAATATTTATAGGGGGGATTCCCAATGTGGTGCATATGTGGCCGGCCACTAGAGATTAGGGTTAGGGTTAGGCATTAGTTAATGGGCTTTGGGCTTCTATGGCTAGTTATTGATTAAGGGTTCAACCACAAGTCATGGCTTATGACTAATAATCTAACTTGAGTCAAATAACCAAACCATGGGTCAACTCTAGTCTAACTAGGGTGGCATGACCTAAACAAGTGCAAACTCAACTAGGGTTAGCTCCTAGGTTAGTCTACCATGGTCATTGCTAGTCAAAGTCAACTCAGTCAACCTTCATTCAAACAATTCCAAAATAAATCCTAAAAATTCCCATAAATTCAAATAAGTTCTAATAAATTCGAATAACCCCAAAAATGATAAAAATATCCTCAAACTAGAAATGATAAACAAATACCCTAATCTCATGGCTAGGCTCTAGGGTAGACAGTCTCTACGGTTTTACTAGCAAACACCAACATCACAAGTCATGATTTTAAATAGTCTAAAAATAATTAAAAATTACCAAAAATCATAATAAGGAATAAATATCAATAAATAATTATTATAATTATAAAATTTCAAAATTATCCTCTTCTGGAAAATTGGATGTTACAATCCTACCCACCTTATAAAAATTTCGTCCTCAAAATTAAAATGTTCTTACTCCTTCTAGGTCAAACCCCTACAATCAAGTCTCAGAACTTAAATAAAATATACGATTAAAAAGGACGGCATACAGGGTCATGGCATACGGTGATAGTGAAGTCTCATCTAGGTATACTAGTCATGCTAACCAAAACGGTCATAGGGTATCAAAACACACAAACAATCTAGGGTGTTAACTAGAAAGATACAGAAATAACAATTCTCAAAACTGTAAGGCAGCCTACCCTCCTATATGAAAATTAGTACTTATCAAAAATAAAATATAATAAGGATAACTGCCAATTATCTATTAAGAGATACTATTCAAGAAAATTAAAATCAAAAGTTAAGGAATAAAAGTCAATTGCATGGAATCCAATCACAATATGTATATATAGAGAGTGTGTTAGAGAGGGAAAAGCTAGTATTAGGTAAATGTTATGTGGTTCGTGTGTGTATGGGTGTATGTGAACATGTTCATATGGTTAGATAGTAGGCATGTGTATAGGAGGATTTGGGTTTCAAGACAATAGCTATCAAGTTACTCATGGCATATTGGTTAAACAATCTACAATACACAACCCATTTGCTCATAACATGCATGGCTAACCATATATAATATATATATATATATATATATATATATCTATATATATAGTATATATATATATATAATATATAGAGCGAGAGAGAGAGAGAGATTTAGTTATGTATATATATACATTATAACATGTATGCATAAACTCTATATATATCTATACAGGTATATGAACATAACATCGAGAGGAAAGGTTAGGTTTACATGGCAGTGTATACTAAGTTAGGGTGTGTGTGTCCTTGTACATGGTATAGCTTAGTATTGAAAGGTTAAATCCAGTTTTAGTTCACATTTACATACAAAATCTTAAAAATGAGCTAATATTTAAACCAGGGTAATATTAACATAATGCAGTTTCAGATTTTAGGAATTTGAAACATCACAACTAACTCAATGCTCCCAACACATCCTAACATGATGGAGATGAACCCTAACATACTATCCATACATTTATCTATGCATACAGTTCAATATTACATATTAAATCTGAAATCGAACTAAACATTTGAAATCAACGTAAAAATGTAATCATGTATTCAGTTTTAGGATTTTGGAGAAATTCGAACATCAAACCAACCCAATGTTTATCACAACCTAACATGTAAGAATATGAAACCTAACATTATATTCCTACATACAATGTATATACCTCAAAATATTACATTTAAAAAAAGTAATTTGAACTAACATTTAAAATCCAGTATTAAGGGTTAATATGCACACAGTCTTAGATTTGACAAATTCAAACACAAAACTCAACCAAGTTTTTTTTGAATTGAAACGCTATATATAGCATACATGTGCAGTGATGTAAACATAACTAATAACATAAAATTTATATTAATTTACGAATTTAAATAGGAAGAAGCAGAGAACCAGTCTCTGATACTGTACTGTATCAGAATATTGGGATTTTGAGAATTTAAACATCAATGACATATTAATATGCATTTAGATAGGTGGTAATCAAAGTGTAGCATGCATAAGTATCAGGCAAGGGTCTGCATACTACCTGTAAAGGTTGATCAAACATGACTGAACTCAACACAAAGAGAACTTAACTAAAATAGAAAACTGAACCAAATATAGGCTAAAAACATGTCAATAATCCTATACAACCATGACCTATAGATACTAACCAAACCCATATTCCATATGCCAATACCCTCTACAATCTATCTATGTATATAGACCTCTCAGTCTTAGATGCAGCTACAACTATACTCAAGGACAGGCTCTAGTCATGGGTGCCTCTCTGGGAAGGGTAAGGGAAAATAATAACAATGATGAAGGCTGTAAGGCATACTAACATCCTATATATAAACTGGTTGGTATTATAAATAACAGGAAAATCATCTACAATAGGTTACTATTCTAATACCAATGCTAACTATCATCTCTAGGGTACAGACACTCTACAAGTCGTCATATCATTTCACTATGAAGATCTACCTATGAACAAGCTCTACAAACTAAATATTCCTACTCCTAAGTTATTTACAACAACAGAAGTGTATGATGTTTAAAACATTCTCAAGATATAACCTGTTAATCATATGCGTCTGTCCAAAATCATGTTGTCCAGAGTCTTCATCATGCTAGTGAGCAAGGCTACGATAATCACAGAGTCCTTGACTAAGGTACGTGCCCTTAGGTTCATGGTATTTAAAATTTTCGTATTACCGCATGCGATGACGAAAACCTTAAATTTCCATACCCGAAAAATACATCCAAAATCTGACTACATGTCCTCACTATGCCAACTAACACGACCATCGAAGATTCTAGATTCTATAACTGAGGTGACCTAGCCCATATGATTTTCTCAGAAAGAAAGAAAAAAAAGAAACAAACATAACAAAAGAGTAACATAACAAAATTAATCAATCAACAAGGAACAGATGGAATCGGATTTCAAGGTAGTTATAAAAGACAATTTCGAGAATGAAATTGAGAAGAACAGAACTTGCAGTAAGATCTCCAATGGTCTGTGCATCCTCGACTGTCCTGACGATAGCTCGCCCCTGCTGGTTTCCCTTGGTCTGCTGATGCTGCATGAATTGCTGCTGCTGAGAGAAATCGGGAATGACGGGAAAAGGTCTCTGTACAGACGGAGGTGCACCCCCAATGTAGCAGAAACGCCAACCTGAGTCGGTACAACAAAAGCTGTGGTCTCGAGGCCCTGATGAACAGGACGAGAGGTGGCCAGCCTCTTGATAGTATCCTCCGAACCGAAGCGATGAGATCTTGTCTCCATAACCATCATGAAGATAGATCAAAACAAGAAACAATTTCTGAGAATGAAGCAAAATTTCAAAGAAGGACAGTTTATATTCAAGAGAAAAAAATAATAAGCAGCAAATTTAGATAAAAGGGATCTGATAAGGAGTTTTTTCTAATGTGATTGAGTACCTTCAAAATATCCTAATCCTACTGGAGGCTGTAGTGATATTCTAGTTCGAATACCACTACATAAACTCGACCTGCATGGGCCACCACTAAAAATGTGTCACGACCCGTACCCACTGTGAGGGTACGAGAATGTAACAACGCCCAGCCTACGCCGCAGTGTCGGCAGTAAAACGCTGTCCTAGGTCACAACATCTAACAATATAAGCTAAGCAGTTTATACTCCCCGAATGGGGGTGATATAGCAAAAAATAAACTCAATCACAACTAAGGAAGAAGCACGATATGATATAGAACTCAAGGAAAATATAGATGATCAAATAGTCTAAGATAACATCTCAGCAGATATATAGAGTACAAGGTCTCAGCTACTGAATATGAAAGAATATACAACCCAGATCTCAAGGACAGAAATAAAGTCTAACTACTAGTCTCAAGACAACATAAGTAAGATAAAGCCTAACTAAGCTAGTCTGGACAATAGGATAAAGTCGTCAGCTAGAGCTGTCCTGCAGAAGGTATCCACACAGGCTTCCTCCTCGTCCTCTGTAATATTTTCAACAGGTCCAGTCAGGACAGGAGCGAGCACAATACATCTCAACAGTTCATAGCAGATTAGAAAATATAATCATGCAGTAAAGTAAGATATAGATACTAAAGAAAATGCAGTATGTAAACAGAGAGAGAGCTGTAATAGAAATATCTACTATAAATAGAGACTAACAGTGGCTAGTGAGTCAGAGTACAATATAGATATGTAAATGGCATAAGAGATTCTGGGAATTATACTATAGAGTGATCTGGGAATTATACTACTTGGATATTATTCACATGTCTACTTCTACTCCCCCGTACCCCCAATCAATACACAAGGATCCAACCAGGTTATGTTATGATTCCATATAAAGGCCTCCGAAGGGTGATACATGGATGTCCCATAAATGGGGATTCTGGGAAACCCAATAAATGGAATAAGGATTCAAGGAAAACTCTGTGATCATAAGAGTATAAGTCACAAGTGATCAAAGAACCAATGAAGCATAGTGATACGCCATGTAAGTGAAACACACAGAACATGTAGTACCCGATGCTCCCTGAAGGGATAACATCTCAAGAAGGGATCCATATAGTACTAATCCGTGTGACCAACGTGACAATATCAAGTAAAGTAATTTAATGTAGGAAAATAATTCTAAGCAGGATATGAAATGATCAGAGAATGTACTCGCCTGGTATCTGAGTGTCCAATATGAAAGTACTGTCCGAGGAGTGGTGTCTGGCTCCTATTTAGAACAGCACAAGTCAAAACAAGTCCAGAATAGTAAAATGAAGTACTACAATGCATTCTACATGAATCTAGGTCAATCTAGGCTAAAGTCAACTCTTGGTCAACTCTGGTCAACCCTACAAGTCAAACTAGGTCAACTATGGTCAACTAGGTCAAACAAGTCTACACTAGTCTAGCAAGTCTATTCTAGGTCTAACAAAGCTATACAAGCCCAATCTAGGCTCACTAGTCAAACAGACTCACATATATGCCATAGGCTATATCATGCCTATAGGCCAACCCTAACACATACACAAGTCAAAATCTATATCTAAAACATAACACTCTTGATATATTTATGTAATCTAAAACGTAACACATATATATAATACATATATTTAGTACCACACAAGTTACATATATATGATACTAGTATATATATACTTAATGTAATCTATACACCCATTGCATGTATCTATACTAGATACCCATATATTACACAAACTAATTATATATATACACATTACATTATATAACATTACATATATACATATATGTACATTAGGAAAAAAATAGGAAATAGAGAGAGTGTGAGTTTGTTCAGTCCAACCTGGACAGCAGTGTGTGAAGAGGAAAACATAGGTTAGTGAATAGTGTTCAGTTTCAGAAAAATAGGAAGTCCATAACAGTTTTTTTAGAGTTAAACAAACTCAGATTTTACATCAATTCAGTGAGAAAAGAAAAGGAAATCAAATCATTTTAATCTAGACTAATCTCAGGTTCAACCTATCTCAGATTTGAGTTCATAACATCATGAAAATTCAGAATTCAATTCTCAGTTTTCATAAAAACAGTCCAAACCTCATAACACCCTCATTTCGAAATCCAAACTCAATCAATCATCTCCCATATTTACACACAAGTAAATAACTTATAGAAGAACCATTTAGGGATCTAAACATGTGTTTTACAGCACTTAAATTAATCAAAATAACTGACAAAACTCATATTAAAAACTGGAAATAAACAGTGAATAAACCCGTATCAAAAAATTGGGGGGAAATAGAAATTGATCACTAAAATCAAACTAAATTAAGCTATCAATGGTTGGTAAATTAAATACAACATGTGTTCGTGTCATACAATGTGTTTGTGTCCAAGTAAGAGGACACAAACGTGTCCAAATGATTTAAAACCCAAACAATGCACACAGGTACTGTGCAGTATGCACAGGCTCGTGCGTGTGTGCACGCGTGTCGTGCACTCAACATGACACAAACTGGGACTCGTGGTTGTGTCCACACCTAGGTTAGGTCTAGGTGCACGTGTCCAAACGCCTGCAACGTATCCACAGTGTCGCGTGTCCAATGTATTAAGCCGTATCAGTGGCTTAAAACGACAGTGCACTGGACAGTGCAAACCCCGTGCGCGACTGATAACTCTCCAACCCGAGCACGAGACCCAATGAAACTTTGGGGGCATGATGTCAGTGCATGCCCCCTCGTGTCCACCAAGTTTCGTGTCGGATCATCCCGTGTCGTGCCCTGCAGAAGCCCCGAGTAGCAGGAGATACGCCTAGGCCGCGCGCGCGTGTCCCATCACGTGTGCACGAGTGTCATAGCGACACAGACACGACCTCAATTCAAGCCCAGTACACTAGAAACATGCAAGCCACTCCAAAACGACATTTCTTATTCAAAAAATTCTACAAAAACGAATCGAAATGCCCATTGGGACATTTCGTCGAACACCTATAGACATCACTGATACGTGTCCGATACGGACACGTATAGGACACAAAAATTTATAAATCCTATTCCTATAGGACCAGGACACTTAGGGCTAGGCAGTCATGCAATTAAAACCAAATTTTAATGGATGGAATAGGAATTTATCTATGGTGTTCTCCAACACAAAAACTGTTGGCCCATTCCATGGTCACACCCGATTTCGATAATCAACTTATACTTTAGTCCATACACAAAATATAGAAAATGCTGCTAACTATTTCAGGATACATGAAATCTTATTCAACGGACGATGTACTGCATAAATCCAAGCGTCAAAGTCATCAAAAATTCTGAAGACTCTTTTCTACTTTTATTCTGTATTTTTACACTTTATTGAGTCTAGAAATTTCCTTGTAAAATCAAGTATGGTATTACTGGCTTAGGGTTAAACTTATTCTCCTTCTCTAAACCTATTTTTACCCTTCATATTTTCGATTACAAATATTTCAAAAATGTATTTCGAAAATATTCCTTTTCAAATGATTTTACAAATTACCAAAACATGTTTGTAAACTGTTTTTACAAAAGAATTTTATTATATCTCCTGACAGAACTCCTAGCCGAGTTCGGCCCGAGTTCGGCCCGAACTCTGACCGAGTTCGGTCAGTTTGTATTCAAACTTCAGTTGCCTCCAAATCTGCGAGCAACGTCTATTTTGCGAGATATTTGCATCCGAACTCTGTCCGAGTTCTGCCCGAGTTCGGTTGGTGAAAACACCTATAAATAGAGAAGAACTTTTTATTTCAAAACATCAATTCATTTCTTCACTCTCTTCTCTATTCATCTCAAGTGTTTTCTAGTGATCTAAAAATTTCAAATCTCACATATACTTCTCTTAGCCAAAAGCCAAGTACTATCAGGTTTGATTTAGAAGTCTTTTGGTTATTCAGAGTTGTAAAGAGGTCGTCAAGTTTCAACAACAAATTCTCGTTGTGGAGCTGGTCGTGCGCTCGTCACCAAGCACGGTGTGTGTTGGAGTTGGTCGTGCACTCGTCAACAAGCACGGTGGTGTAAGAGTTGCAAGCACTCAGTTAAAGCTTGTGCCTTTAGTGGATTAACATCGAGCAAGAGTACTCGAGACTGAATTAGTCCTCTCAGAGGGATACCAGTATACATCGCTGTGTTACTGAGTTTGATTCTCCTATCTTTATTTACTGCTCTTACATCATTGCCATAGTTTAATTTTAATTGGTGATTTTATTTCCGCTGCACACACGCACTCTATTCACCCCCCTCTAGAAGTGCTCAACGATCCTACAATTGGTATCAGAGCAGGTTATATTCTTATATAACATATCCTAGAGAGTATATATATGGCAGCCGTGAAATCTATATTCAACGGTGAAGGGTAATCCACAAATAGACCTCCCCTATTTGATGGAACAAACTATACATACTGGAAAACACGTATGACTTTCTTTTTAAAATCTCTAGATTTTGATTTATGGTCAATAGTCATTGATGGGTATAAGAAACCACCACCTACAGTGGTTGAAGGTATTCTTATGGAAAAGACGCATGACAAGTACACCGATGCTGAAAAAGCAAAGGCTAGTCTTGATGCTCGAGCCATCAATGCACTATTCTGTGCAATTGACAAAACCGAGTTCAATAGAGTTTCTACCTGTAAGACGTCTCATAAAATTTGGAAACTCCTTGAGGTAACCCATGAAGGGACTTCCCAAGTCAAGGAATCCAAAATCAGTAGACTGACTCAGGAATATGAATCTTTTAAAATAAAACCTGGTGAGTCAATTACACAGATGTTTACTCGTTTCCTTGATATAACTAATCCCCTTCAATCTCTTGGTAAAGATTACAGCAACCATGAGAAAATCAGGAAAGTGCTGAGGGCTCTAACAAAGAACTGGAATCCAAAAGCCACAGCAATCATTGAAGGAAACGATCTCACCACGATGACTCTAGAAACACTGATGGGCAAATTGATGACTCATGAGCTCGACTTGCAAGACTTTGAAGAGGCCACACCAAAAGAAAAGACTATCGCCTTCAAAGCTCAAGCAAGAAAATCAACATGCAATGACTCAGATGAAGAATCATCAAGTGGTGATGAACGTGCCTTACTTGTGAAGAACTTCAAGAAATATCTAAAGTTCACAAGCAGAAAGAAGAAAGACATCCAAGAAAGCAATGAAGACGAGACTATATGCTTCGGATGCAAGAAATCAGGGCACATGAAGAAGGACTGTCCAGCTACCAAGAAGAGCAGTCCATATGATCGGTCAAGATCAAACAGAAGATCCACATCTGGCCGAAAGTATGCCAACACAAGCATCTGGCACGAGAGTGATGCCAGTGACTCAGAAGAAGAAGACAGACCTTGCAGCAATGCAAATGTTTGTCTTATGGCATTCGAAAAGGTATCATCTAATCCTCTGTTTGATGATTTTACTTTTGATGAACTAGAGACTGCCTTTAGCGATTTACTTGAAGATCACAAAACTGTGCTCGACAAGTATAAGCAATCTCGAAAAGAGATTAAGGCACACACAGCCGAGATAGCTAGATTGTCTAATTTACTTGAAGACATTAAAGAGACATCTACTACCGGTAACACGGAAGAGATAGCCAAACTTAAAGTAGACTATCAAGAGGCTATCCTCAACATTGAAAAGAAAGAAAAAGACTATGTCAAAATACACAAACTTTATGACATAGAGAAGAAGTTGCACCTAGTAACTGAACAAAGACTCCTTGATATGACTGCAAGATACGAAGAGTCTGTAGCGATTTCTAAAAAGTTAGAAATCAAGTTGGGCAAACAGGCAATACCTGTGACACAGCCCAAGATTAGTCCTAATGCAAAGCATACACCAAAAAGGACTAAAAACAAGAAAGCACAAAGGAAACACGAACACTATTATGCTTTCACTTATAGGTTTTCCAAACAGAACAAGCCTGCAAACACAGTTTATTCCACTAAACTGACTTGCACATACTGTGGTACACATGGTCATATATCACAATATTGTATGGCAAGAAAGCTTGTTGATAACCATACTCTAGTTTGGAAACCTAAGGCTAATCTGAGTGGACCCTTCAGAAAATGGGTACCAAAGGATTCATCTACTTGTCTTGTAGGTGGACCCACAACCCTCTCATGCTAGAAGCAAGTGGATTCTCGATAGCGGATGTTCGCGACACATGACTGGTGATGCATCTTTATTCGCTACGCTATCGATGAAGAAAGAAGGATACGTCTCCTTCGGAAATAACTTGAGAGGTGATATTATAGGTAATGGTACTGTAGGTATGTCTCCTTATCCAATAATAAAAGATGTTTGTCTAGTAACCGAATTGAAGCATAACCTATTGAGCATAAGTCATTTGGCAGATAATGGTTATGGTATCAATTTTGTGAAAGATAAATGTACTATATATGATATGTCATCTGGTGATCCCATATATAAAGGGATTAGAGAAGACAATATGTATGTTTTCTTTTTGGAAATACTAATAATACAGGAAGGTGTCTAGTAGCCAATCAAAATGAAAGCTGGCTATGGCACATGAGACTAGGACATGCAAACATGGATACTATCTCACGTCTGAACACAAAGAAGTTGGTAAAAGGACTCCCAGAAATCCCTTTCAAGAGAGACATGGTATGTGCTGACTGTGAAAAGAACAAAGCACATAGGTCTTCTTTTAAATCCATCAACGCTGTAAGTACTTCGAGACCTTTGCAGTTGATTCATATGGATTTATTTGGTCCTAGTAGAGTCGCTAGTCTTGGCGGTAAACTCTATGCTTTTGTCATTGTTGATAATTTCTCTCGTTTTACATGGGTTTACTTTTTATCAAACAAAAGTGTTGCAATTTTTGAATTTCAGATATTTTGTAAAAGGTTCAAAACGAAAAAGGCTTCACGATTACTCGTATCCGAAGTGATCATGGTGGCGAATTCGAAAATACTGATTTCAAAAAGTTTTATGATGATAGTGGATACTACCACGAATTTTTTTGTCCTAGAACTCCCCAACAGAATGGTGTTGTGGAGCGGAAGAACCGTACTCTAAGCGAAATGGCTAGAGTCATGCTTAATCAGCATAATCTTCCTAAATATTTTTGGGCAGAAGCTGTTAGTACAGCCTGTCATATTTTAAATAGGGTGTTAATTCGACCTATATCGAAGAAAACACCATATGAGCTTTGGTTTGGAAGAATTCCAAACATATCTTATTTTAAAGTTTTTGGTTGTCGTTGTTTCATCCTGAACACCAAGGATAACTTGGGTAAGTTCGACTCGAAAGCAGATGACGGGATATTTCTCGGATATGCTGCTAAGAGTAAAGGATATAGAATTTTTAATAAAAGATCTTTGATTGTTGAAGAAAGTATTAATGTTACCTTTGATGAGTTGAATAGTCATAGATCTAGCGACAGTGATGATGAAGATGCACCTACAAAGAAGAGTTCTGAGAAAGATCCTACCCAAGAGGCAAGAACTGATAAAAGTTCCGAAGATGCAGGAACTGAGAAGAGCCTTGTGAAAGGTATAGCCCAAGATTCGAATCATTAAGATTCAAACCGGATCATCCAGAAACTCTTATAATAGGTGATGTATCCAAAGGTGTAAGTACTCGTTCATCTCTTAGAGATTCTGAAGTAGCAGCTAATGTAGCATTTATTTCTCGAATAGAACCTAAGAATATTGATGAGGCTTTTTCTGATGAATTTTGGATTTCTGCTATGCAAGAGGAACTTAATCAATTTGAGAGAAACCAAGTTTGGGAACTCGTTCCTAAACCTATTGGTCAATCGATAATTGGTACCAAATGGGTGTTCCGAAATAAACTTAGTGAAGATGGTCAAGTTCTACGCAACAAAGCACGTCTAGTTGCACAAGGTTATAATCAAGAAGAAGGAATTGATTATGATGAGACCTATGCTCCTGTTGCTAGACTAGAAGCCATTCGCATGTTTTGCGCTTTTGCTTGTTTTAATGATTTCAAACGTTTTCAAATGGACGTGAAAAGCGCATTTCTAAATGGATTTTTGAAAGAAGAAGTTTTTGTGAAACAACCCCCTGGTT
This sequence comes from Iris pallida, assembly GCA_029216955.1. Lineage (NCBI taxonomy): Eukaryota > Viridiplantae > Streptophyta > Magnoliopsida > Asparagales > Iridaceae > Iris > Iris pallida. The sequence goes on from JANAVB010022139.1 coordinate 12,758, forward strand.
TTGAAGATTTTCAAAAACCTGATCACGTCTTCAAGCTTAAGAAAGCACTTTATGGACTCAAACAAGCACCTCGTGCTTGGTATGAACGCCTAAGCGCCTTCTTACTTGATAATGGTTTTTCAAAAGGCAAGATTGATACTACTCTTTTTATTAAATCTATGAATAATGATATACTTCTAGTGCAAATTTATGTAGATGACATCATCTTTGGTTCTACTAATGAACAACTCTGTCAAGAATTTGCCAAGTGTATGCAGAGTGAATTTGAAATGAGCATGATGGGAGAGCTGAACTTCTTCCTAGGATTGCAAATCAAACAACACTCAAACGGAACATTCATCAACCAAGCCAAGTACACGAAGGACATACTAAAGAAGTACGACTTCGAGAATGTGAAGCCAATTGGGACTCCTATGGCTACATCTACAAAGCTTGATGGTGATGAAAGTGGCAAACCTGTTGATCAGCGTAAGTATCGAGGTATGATTGGTAGTTTATTATATTTAACTGCTAGTCGTCCTGATATTATGTTTAGTGTTTGCATATGTGTACGATATCAGGCAAACCCTAAGGAATCACATCTTAGTACCGTTAAGCGTATCTTCCGATACCTTAAAGGAACTTCTACAGTTGGCTTATGGTATCCCAAACCAAATCCTTTGACCTCATAGGTTACTCGGATGCGGATTTTGCTGGATGCAAAGTGGACCGTAAAAGTACCAGTGATACATGTCATTTCTTGGGAAAGGCCCTAGTCTCTTGGTTTAGCAAGAACAAAATTCAGTAGCATTATCAACAACTGAGGCTGAGTATATCGCCGCAGGACGTTGTTGTGCTCAAATTTGTGGATGAAACAAACCTTAGAGGACTACAATCTGCACTATACAAATGTTCCTATATATTGTGATAACACTAGTGCAATTAATTTAACTAAGAACCCTATCTGTCATTCACGCACAAAGCACATAGAAGTTAGACATCATTTTTTACGTGATCATCAACAACACGGGGATATTTGCTTAGAATTTATTGATACTGAACATCAACTAGCAGATATTTTCACTAAACCATTGGCTGAAGACCGTTTTAACATCTTGAGGCGTGAGCTCGGCATTCTTGAATTCTCGGATTCTTAAAACATATGGTAATTAAATACTGTATTTATGACTTGATAATTTATTATCTAATGAAAATTATTTTTGGGGACAAACTTACAAAGGATATGTCTGTCACCACGGCTACGGTCGAAGCGAAGCGGTACTTAAGAGTTCCCCGGTGAACCACCGTTAGCTGGGACAATCCCTACAGTTAACCTAAAAATAACAGCAATTAGTTAATAAACCAGTCAAACATCATTTATTACAATCTTTACTTACCTGACTGCTTTAACTATCTCGGGATTGCAAGTGGCCGAACTCGGCCCGAACTCTGACCGAGTTCGGACCGAATTCGGACCGAGTTCGGTCGGCGCTGTGATGGCTCCAGAACCGAACAGCCGGCCCTAGCACCTATAAATCCCATCCTTTCTTCCACTATTTCTCCACACCAAAAACGTGAAATAGTTCCACCTCCTTCCAGAAGACTTTCCTCCTCCTTCTTTGCAAGGCATCGACGATCTTCCTCCATCTCTTCATGGCTCCGAAGCGTCAACGAGGAAATTCTTCTCAGGGTGCTTCCTCCTCATCCGACTACACTCCGGCTAGTCTCTTCAGTCCAGCCAAACCTAGAGATCCCGAGGAATTTGATGGCACTCTGTTTCCCGACAGAGACTTCTCAAATCTCTGGTTTGATTCCTTTTCTTTACGTCGTATTTGTACTAGAGCCTTTGTCAACTTTACAACCTTCTTTGAATATGCTCCTGTTTTTGATCAACTTGGATTTCGCGACTTTTTCGAGGTCCAAGATAGTATTTTGACAATACTGTCCGTATGTTCTACTGCAATTTGCAAGTACAACAAAACAGAAATTTCTATTCCTGCGTCGCTGGACAGGAACTAGAATTTAGTGCCACCGATATCAGTGAATATTTTCACGTTCCTGATCTTGGTGATGCTCTTGTTGACATCCACCATATTCAGTTCCCTGCCGATGTCACTTTAGCTTCTTTTAGGGAATTGATTTGTCACCCTACTCCTCCTCCTCGGAGAATATTTTCTAGACATCTTAACCAGAATTTTTACGAACTTCATCGTATGATTTTCTCGGCCCTTCTTTCGAAGAAAGGCTCTACCGATGAGGTCACATTTTTGGAACTTTCTGCAATGTATCACATTCATTTTAGAATTCCTTTCTCCATTCGAAAAAACCATGATGTCTTGGATGCTCAACTGCAAGAATGCAGGTAGGAACCTTGTTTTTCCTATGCACCTTGCGAGTATTTTTTGCCGTTTCGAGATTGATCTTGAAACGTGTGCTATTTCTTCTCCACCTGTTGAGTTGACCCGCTCTCGTCGGTTTCCTCAACCTCCCGGTGCTGCTCCTGCTGACCCAGTAGCTGATGCTGAGGCCCCTCCAGCAAAGTTATCAAGACTCCGAGTTCCGGCATATTTCTCAGGCCCAGGTGCTGAGAAACAGCATTGCCGATCTCCATTACAGCCTGGTGCATGATCCAGTTCATCCACTCACTATCCTTCCACATCCTGCTTTCCCTGGTCCTCGTTTTACTGATGAAACTACTTTTCAGTACTTCGACCCGACCACTGCCTATTTCCCTCATGATCCTCCCGGTGCAGACGACGCAGAGATGTAATGTGGATTCAGCCATAGGATAGTGGATTTAGGTTTGTTTAGTTTTGATGCTGTTCATGTAGTACTTTTTACTTTCATGTCTAAACTCTTTCAGTTAGCCATTTATCAGTTGTACTAGTTGACTTTCTAGTGGAAAATTTATGATATTTCAGCTTATTGCATTTCACTTATCTATGCTGTGATTACTATTTTTTCTTTCACTTTGTCTTGTCTTTTCTATTGTTGGCTTCATGATTTACGGGGGAGCCGATTCATTTTACTACTTGACAAAGGGGGAGAAAATGAGTATACAAAAATATCACAAAATGCAAGGCTAGAACAAATTTTTTTCAGGTATTTTGATATGTTATTTTATTTTTTATAAATATATTTTGGTATAGACTCAAGTTTGTCAATTATCAAAATGGGGGAGATTGTTGGCCCATTCCATGGTCACACCCGATTTCGATAATCAACTTATACTTTAGTCCATACACAAAATATAGAAAATGCTGCTAACTATTTCAGGATACATGAAATCTTATTCAACGGACGATGTACTGCATAAATCCAAGCGTCAAGTCATCAAAAATTCTGAAGACTCTTTTCTACTTTTATTCTGTATTTTTACACTTTATTGAGTCTAGGAATTTCCTTGTAAAATCAAGTATGGTATTACTGGCTTAGGGTTAAACTTATTCTCCTTCTCTAAACCTATTTTTACCCTTCATATTTTCGATTACAAATATTTCAAAAATGTATTTCGAAAATATTCCTTTTCAAATGATTTTACAAATTACCAAAAACATGTTTGTAAACTGTTTTTACAAAAGAATTTTATTATATCTCCTGACAGAACTCCTAGCCGAGTTCGGCCCGAGTTCGGCCCGAACTCTGACCGAGTTCGGTCAGTTTGTATTCAAACTTCAGTTGCCTCCAAATCTGCGAGCAACGTCTATTTTGCGAGATATTTGCATCCGAACTCTGTCCGAGTTCTGCCCGAGTTCGGTTGGTGAAAACACCTATAAATAGAGAAGAACTTTTCATTTCAAAACATCAATTCATTTCTTCACTCTCTTCTCTATTCATCTCAAGTATTTTCTAGTGATCTAAAAATTTCAAATCTCACCTATACTTCTCTTAGCCAAAAGCCAGTACTATCAGGTTGATTTAGAAGTCTTTTGGTTATTCAGAGTTGTAAAGAGGTCGTCAAGTTTCAACAACAAATTCTCGTTGTGGAGCTGGTCGTGCGCTCGTCACCAAGCACGGTGTGTGTTGGAGTTGGTCGTGCACTCGTCAACAAGCACGGTGGTGTAAGAGTTGCAAGCACTCAGTTAAAGCTTATGCCTTTAGTGGATTAACATCGAGCAAGAGTACTCGAGACTGGATTAGTCCTCTCAGAGGGATACCAGTATACATCGCTGTGTTACTGAGTTTGATTCTCCTATCTTTATTTACTGCTCTTACATCATTGCCATAGTTTAATTTTAATTGGTGATTTTATTTCCGCTGCACACACGCACTCTATTCACCCCCCTCTAGAAGTGCTCAACGATCCTACAAAAACTCCTTGAATGAGGATTCCCAAAAGCCACCAAACTCTCTCAAATTGATAGAAAAAAATTCCAACATCAAGAAAACATCAATTAGAACCTATTGTATTTGCTTGAATTAAAAAGGAGTTAAAATGGATTTTCTAGGGATTTATGAAGTTGGGAAAATACCTCTTTCTAAACTTGCTCTTTCCTAAAGAGGCTAGCCCTAAATGGAGGAGAATATTATAGGGGGATTCCCAATGTGGTTCATATTTGGATGGCCACTAGAGATTAGGGTTAGGGTTAGGCATTAGTTAATGGACTTTGGGCTTCTATGGCTAGTTATTAAGGGTTCAACCACAAGTCATGGCTTATGACTAATAATCTAACTTGAGTCAAATAACCAAACCATTGGTCAACTCTAGTCTAACTAGGGGGCATGACCTAACCAAGTCCAAACTCAACTAGGGTTAGCTCCTAAGCTAGTCTACCATGGTCATTGCTAGTCAAAGTCAACTCAGTCAACCTTCATTCAAACAATTCCAAAATAAATCCTAAAAATTCCATAAATTTAAAAAGTTCTAATAAATTCAAATAACCCCAAAATGACAAAAATACCATCAAACTAGAAATGATAAACATAATACCCTAATCTCATGGCTAGGCTCTAGGGTAGTCAGTCTCTACGGTTTCACTAGCAACACCAACATCACAAGTCTGATTTTAAATAGTCTAAAAATAATTAAAAATCACCAAAAATCATAATATAGAATAAATATCAATAAATAATAATTATAATTACAAAATTTCAAAATTACCCTCTTCTGGAAAACTGGGTGTTACAGTGTGGGTGGGGGTGGGTGCTGTCGGAAAGGGGGTGGTGGGGGGGGGGGGTGGGGGTTGGGTGCTGTCGAGAGGGGGGTCGGGGGAGGGGGTGCTGTCGGGGAGGGGGTCGGAGAGGGGTAGTGGGGTAGGGAAGGGGTGGGGGTGGGGGTAGGGATGGGGAAGGGGGTCGGGTAGGGGACACATGGATAGGGTTTTGGGGCAGGGGTAGGGTTTCGGGTGGGGGGGTATCGGTGGTTTCGGATTGGACCATTCCTATGAGTATCGGTGGTTTCGGATCGGTATATCGGATCGAGGCAGGGGGTATAGGTGGTTCGGATCGGACCAATCTATGAGTATCGGATCGGGGGAGGGGGGTATCGGAATCGGTATCGGAATTGGAATCGGTATCGGACCATTCCTATGAGTATCGGATCAAGGGTATCGGTAATATCGTTGGTTTTGGATCAGAGTATCGGATTTTTGGTATCGAAAAACAAATAACTATTAATAAAGTGACTGTCCTCGACATTGTCCCTGTAGCCATTCGACTGGCGAGGCAGAGGAAATATGTAGCCGTAGATAAAGTTGACTGTCCTACAACCATCATCCCTCGACATGATGATATGACAACCTATCACTATATCTTATATAATAGTAGAGATGTCTTAGTATTACATTATGTGAGTTCATCTTGATTCTGTTACATTCTTCAGATACTAGATACGATAAGAAATATACTACACCATATGTACAGAACTAGATGATTCACTCTAATGTATGATAGAATAAATTTAGGTTGTGTTCTAAGCCATCTGTTCTCACACTTGGCAAAAAATCAAATATGTGTATTTTATGCTTTCGAAAATGTACTCAAACGAGATGATAGTCCTTTAGTTAGCTTACTTATGTTACAATTATATCATTTGTGAATATCGATCTTACCAGATGGCACCCATGACCCGAGGAACGACACGTCGTTTGAGGGAAATACTGAATGCTGAGGTGGCTCCTCCTACTGTTAAGGAGAAAGTAGCAACGGTAGCTAGTGAGACCGGGAGTTCTATTCATCCAGCACCTGCAATGGACTACATCTCTCCTGCCGCCGTCGATCCCACTTATTTGAGGTGGTTGCATGATCGTATCACTGAGCGTTTGCTTGAGCTGCGGTATTCTCATTAGCTATTAGTACTTATTTATATTGGACTATTTGTATTGGATTGTTTTTGTATTAGACTATTTGTATTGGACTACATATATGAATTAGTACTGTGTTAATCTCTGGATTGTATTAGACTATGACATGGTGATCAGGATATAGTCCCTACAGCCATTCGACTGGCAAAACAGAAACTATGTAGCCGTAGATAAAGTTGACTGTCCTTCGACCCTCATCCCTCGACAATGATGATATGACAATCTATCACTATATCTTATATAGTGTAGATGATGTCTTAGTATTACATTATGTGAGTTCATCTTGATTCTGTTACATTCTTCAGATAGTAGATACGATAAGAACATATACTATACCATATGTACAGAACATAGATGATTCACACTAATGTATGCTAGAATGAATTTTGGGTTGTGTTCTGAGCCATTCGTTTCCATACTTGGCAATTAAGCATGTGAAATATATCGTTGAAGAACATAAAACTTGTGGTCGTTACTGCAAAAAGTACAGACTGACATGAACTGATTATGTTTAGTTTGTCTTACGATACAGATTTTTACATCCAAATTGAAATGGATCGTTACTTCGTTGATCGTACATGGATGTACCAGCGGATCAACCTCCTGGACCATAGGTACTTATAAGTATTGAGGATTAGTATCGATCTATCGGTTTGGTATGGGCCGTATCGGTTGGTATTGTTCTTAGTGAATTGGTATCGTCCTATCCGATATGTATCGACCGTATAGCTAGGATTCGTATTGGCCTTATCGATTTGGTATTGGTCATATCCGATAGGTATCGGCCGTGTTGGATTAGTATAGACCATTTCGGATTAGTATCGTGGAAGGTTTAGTAACAACTGTACTCGGATTTCTCTCTTCTAGAGCTAGATTACCATTGCAAGAGAGTCACGAGAGCGTAATCGGCCAGTTACAAAACATACGTACTTCCTTTTCAATCTTACTTTTTCTGATAGAAAAGGAAGCATATATGTTATTGTAACGGGCCAATCACGATCTGGTGACTCTCTTGCAATGGTATTCTAGCTCGAGAAGAGAGAAATCCAAGTACAGTTGTTACTAAACCTTTTACGATACTAATCCGAAATGGTCGATACTAATCCAACACGGCTGATACCTATCGGATATGACCGATACCAAATCGATAAGGCCAATATGAATCCTAGCTATACGGTCGATACATGTACATATCGGATAGGAAGTTATCAATTTGTTAAGGCCAATACCAATCTGATACGTCCTATACCAAACCGATAGACCGATACTAATCTGATACAGTAGATACTAAGTACATCCGGCCTATACCAGCGGATCCACCAATTACTGCACGATAGGCCCAATGACTCCAGTTACATCCGATTATTGGTGAGTACATGATTACATAGTAATTCTATTAGTCTTGTGATACAGATTTTTACTCTCTTATGCTACCAACGTCACAACTTTTCTGGTGCTGCTCCCTCTAATAATGATGAACGCAAAAATCAAAAACCCTCCTCTCCTTTCTCACTCTTCACAGTTCTCACAACAGGAAGGATCAGTGCTTTATAGTTCTCTTCCATCCATGCTCTGGACCCATCTGCTCTTCCCTACTTTCCTTCTTCTTATTTGACTTTCTCAGCCATATATGATATCCAGCTCAAGTATAGAGTCGGAGGAGAAAAAGTGGGCAGGAAGAGGAGGGGGAAGCAGCACAGTCGACGGCATGACCTGGAGGAAGTACAGAGGTTTTGCTGGAGGTGCTGGCAATTTTTCCAGGATGGTGTTGAGGAACAAGTGTAGAGTCGACCGAAGGAAGCTGTGTAAATCGCCAGCACCTCCAGCAAAACCTCTGTACTTCGGCCGACTCTACACTTGCTCCTCAACACCATCCTGAGAAAATCGCCAGCACCTCCAGCAAAACCTCTGTACTTCCTCTATGTCATGCCGTCAGCTGTGCTGCTTCTCCCTCCTCTTCCTGTCCACTTCTTCTTCTCTGACTCTACACTTGAGCTGGATATCATATACGGCTGAGAGAGTCAAATAAGAAGAGGGGAATTAGGAAGGCAGATGGGTCAAGAGAAGAGGAGAAGGAAAATTTATGTTTCATGGGGGATGAGCAGATGGGTCCAAATGGGAAGTAGGGAGGAGCAGATGTCCCTGTTATTTGTAAGCGTCCCCCTAGCGTGCCATGGGTGGTGGCGCGTCACCCCTCTTCCCGTCCGACCACTATGACACGCTATCTCCAATGTCGTTTCATTACTACGATTACAATTTCGATAAACTTCTTATTTTTTTTATAATTTGGGTAAATTTCTTTACCCTATATGAAAATTTATGTTGTCAGAGAGATGGCTCCCAAGACTCCCTGAGGTGGTGCTGCTAGCCGAGGAAGGGGCCGAGGCAAGGAACCCGTGGAGGTCGACACGGAGGAAGTTCCCATCGTCAAACAAGAGCCAGTGACTGTTAAGGAGGAGGTGTTACCAAAGGTCGAGGTCAAGGAAGAACCGATGACCATCAGGGAAGAGATTGCCCAAGGTTGAAGTTAAGGAGGAGCCACCGTCAGAGAGTAGTAGCATCGGAACTGACCCTCCTGTCCCTACAGAAGACCTCAACCAGATTGAGCCTTCGTATGCAAAGTGGCTGATAGAATGGTACATGCCTCAACGTAACTATGATCCCTGGCTGTGAGGATTCATCGTCTGACTTGCGGTCTTTGCTGAGGCCAAAGTCGATTTTTCTTTTATTGAATATTGAATATTTGTGTTTAAATATTGAATATTTATTGTTTTTTGTGAACAATTTGAATGCTTGGGATAGTTGTGTGTTGGAATTGTTTGTGTGTTTTGTATATTGGAATATTTGTGTGTTTTATATATTGTGCTTGAGATATTTATTTTATTGAATATTGAATATTTGTGTTCTGTATATTGGAATTGTGTATATTGGAATTGCTTGGAATTATTTTTGTGTTTGGTATATTGTAATTGTGTATATTGGGAATGTCCAGATTTATGCTATTTTTTTTCAAAATATTTCCAGATACTGACGGACTGGCGGCCACTTTCCGACGGACTATCTATTGCTAACTGGGGGATTCCCAGATAGCGACGGATGGGCGACTAAAATCTGACGGATTATCCGTCGCCAAGGTCCTGGAATTATGAAAGATATCCAGGAGCCTGTCGACGGAATATCCGCCGCTACTCCGCCGCTAATCCGACAAGGTTGGTGACTGATTAGCGATGGGTTAGCGACATATTTTGCGTATCAGAAACCCTCTAATACGCGTTTAACGATGGTTTGTCCGTTGCTAAATGTTGCTATATTAAAATTTTAAACTGTCGAAGTTGACAGAAAATCGTCGGCTAGCCGTCGCTAAATGTTTTGACATAGCCAACGGTAATCCGTCGCTATGTAGTCGATGAGCGACGTACTAGCGATGGACTAGTTTTAGCGATGAGGTTATTCCCGACAAATTTTTTCAGCCCGTATCCTTCGGTAATTCGTCGATAATTTTAATTAGCGACGGATATGGCCGTCGCTAAATTGTTGTATTTTAGTAGTGATACAGATGGAGGGAGGGTCAGACTGGGGAGGATGGAGGTAGCCATGGGAGAAGGGGTGAGGGTGGATTTGGAAGGGAGGGTAGTTTCATCTTTTTTAAAATTTTAGGTACAAAGTTAAAAATATTCATAGTTGATGGTATCAAGTTTCGAATAAAAAAGTTTAGAGTAATATGTTGAAAAATGAAATAGTTGAGGGTATCAAATTAATAATATATAATAATAATAATAATAATAATAATAAAGCAAATCCATCATACCTCCTTCCATATAAGGGTAGGATTAGCGGATGTAGAAGATGAGAATTTTCAAGGGGACATGATTTGGCTGGGGGTTCTACCTCTACATCCAAGTCCAAATCCTCTTCCCAACCAATAATGGATTTGGAATTCCAAGCCAGTATCGACATTTGGATACAGATACACGTGTATTTATCATGTATCATCTTTTTTTAATTTTTACGATTTTGGTATCATAGTCAGGAATATTATATTTTTATGTGAGGAGTCCTTAATCGATGATATCATGACATGATGACAGTAATGGATTTACTGGTTTTTGAAATTTTCTCCAGTTTGTGTTCATCGAGGATCGTATAGGCCATTTAGTAAGATACTCCAGATTTTTTGAATAAACTATTAAAGACTTATATAACAAGTAAGGTTTTTGAGTTTCTTCGAAAGTTGTGCCAGCCTGGGGTCCCCTTCCTTAGACCAGTAAAAACCCATGGCATTGTCATGTACCCAGGCTAGGAACCGCACGTAAAATGGTACCCTAAAATTTAGATTTCTCATAAGGTTTGTCTTGCTAGCGGTACACCCTCGGTATATCGTCGGGGTTGAACTAAGTGGGCACAAAGTCGCTACAAGTCATATCATTAGCTGTTAGATTTTTATCCACGGGCGAGATGATTTCGAGGGGGTTATAAATCTTTTCCTCCTATCTTTCTCTTATTTATTCACTCTTTTTTCTATTATGACGTGTTGGAAAACGAACTAAGGGCTCTCCTTCTCTTTTCTTTCACACATTCACTATTCATAACCACCCGCAAGCTCATGAACATTTGGAAGCGAGAATTATTTTGTTAAGCCGAGTTGGAGGTGGATACGATCTCGGCACAGCATCCTAGGACTCTGTATCGATCGGTCTCATCGACGCCCGAAGGCAATTTTAGCTTGCTCTCTTAAAATTGTCTAGATTTGATATCGTTTTGACATGATTTTAATATAGAACTCTTGGATTTTTTTTTGCTTATATTTTATATTGGCTGCTTCCTTAGATGTAGTATGGAGTACTCGACGTAGAGTCTGCTTCCTCAGATGGAACTCTAATTGATCGATATCGGTCGAGTTTCGATCTTTTTCGTGATTTGTATTGATATCGGCCCTATCTTGTTTACAATCCATGAATCTGCGTGATTCTTATCAAATTGCCTCTACAAAGGGTTTATATCACTGTGCATTTGTTAGATAATATATTTCGACGAGTATCGATCGATCGACGACAATTTGTGCTGATCCATTAACTGTTTAGCTATTGTTTCATGATTTAGAAGTATACCTTCGGTATATCGATGACATTTGGGTGTAGCGGGGTCAAAATCGACTATTAAATTTGAAATCTAAAAATTATAAAATGATAAAGGAAAAATAGCATATATTAGTCACAAAATATTTTGCTGACAAAAACATACTATAATAGTTGCATTACATCATAACCGATAATAATTGTTTACAATAACCCCTACGGTACGGGGTTTCATATTTTAAAAACTGTTGCAAGATGTCCTCATTTCCAACATTTACGAAAATATCTTGCTCAATTTATGTCAAACAATCATTCATAAATTTATCTCCCATTCAATTACAATGTGTATTCTTGATAACCTTCATCGTTAAAAATATTCAATATAGAGTAGTGTTTTAATATACCTAAACTAGAACACATATATAACCTATGATTATCAACAATAAACAAGAATGAAATAAACTAGGAAACAAATCACTGGGGGGAGAAATTAGGGCACATACAAAATTAGGGCATAAATACACAATAGGAAGTAATCAATTTAAGAATATGCAATTAGGGAATCAACTAGGGCAAAAGAAAATTAGAGCAAAATTAATTAGGGTAACGCAAGTTAGGGCATGAATCATTTAGGAATCAATAGAGAATATTAGAACAGGGATCAAACTAAATTAAAGGTACTACTTGATTCATGATTGAGAGAGAGAGAGAGAGGCGTGACAGATGACTCAGTGGACAACCATGGTACATCAGTCAGTAATCGATGAAGCGTCTAATATGAGATGAGCCGATAAGGGACTATACTGAGAGAGAGACGCAGGAGGCAACATGGGAGTATTGAGGGACAGAGGGTTTGTATTGTATGTGTAAGTTGTTTTTATTTCAGGTTTGTTTTAATAAACTAATTTAGTCCATTTATATATAAAAATTGTTGGAAATTATTCCCTTTTCTTCTTTTAAAAATCTGCAAACAAAATAAAATAAAGTATATGTTACCGGCCTCCGGGAAAGTCGTGCACGTAACACTGCCCTAAAGTTGATTCGAGTCTATGTGCAGACTTGTTCCGAATGCTCCTACTGGTGAAACCCTCGCTCTATCGGTATCTCCTCGTCGCACAGAACTCGAAAAGAGTGACCCGAACTTTGCTTTACCCATAACGAAAAATTGGAAGAACAAAATTTGAAGTTGGAGGTGATGAGTGAAAAGAGAAAGAGAGAGAGAGAGAGAGAGTCTTTTGTAGGAAATATCACTAAAAGCCAAGAACACATTTTCAAGTAAAATTGAGTCCCATATATATAGTAGTAAAACAATCCCAAAGCTTCTTATAATCAGCCACAAAGATAGGTCAAAGGAGGAATTGCTCTCCCAACGTTACAATCCAATAGAATATCTAAGTAAAAGACATGGTTTTTTCAGGAAAGAATGCAACAATTCCTCCCAAAAAACCAAGTTCCGAAAAATAAAAGAGAGAACACTAGAATAATAATAGATAATTTATAGGCAAGTATATACTACGCAAAGATGAGATGGACTACAGCCTTGAATCTCACTTAGTGACTATTGTCTTTGTTTTAAGAAGTGCTTGATGGACTACGCCTTGAATCAGACTTCTTGAACCAAATTCAGAAAATAACACACATAGTACGCTAGAGGTTCTTGGGTCTATCGGGTGGCGCTTTTGATTGGCCATGCGTACTTTTTCATATTCATGAGAGGATTGCCATGTCCTATAGTCACGACCTTCACGACCTCTCATATAGGTAAGTCCTTAAGGATTGGTAATAGAAATCAACCCTGGATATCATGCTTGGACTTATTAAGAGTTTAAACTCACCCTAACCATATCACACTGGAATATTGTCACCATAGGGATGGAGTATCCATGTACACATGTACAGCCTTTTGGGCATTTATTTTAAGAGAATTTAATCTCAGGGTCAGTATTCCATAATAGTCACCTAGTCCAGCTTATTCCTACCTATTGAACCGACTTCTTGGTTTCTCTAGTCAGACTTGGTTGGGTTGCCACTGCTGATGACTAACTTATGGGCTTAACCCCATCTTCCTCGATGATTCTAGGATTGATGTCCTAGACAGACCCTTCGTCGAGTGGTTTGTAAGGTTCTTTTCTGACTTTATATGGTCAAAAACCACATATTTGCCTAATAGGCTCTTTATTGACTTGAAGCGCAGCTGCAGGTGCATGTTCATCTTAGCATTCACAGAATCATGCTTTAGTAGTTCAATAACAGACTTGTTATCACAATTGATAAAATTGTAGGAATAGGAATATGAGAAACATGTATATACATAATCAGATTTCTAAGCCATTCAGCTTCTTTACAAGTAGTGTCCAAAGCTATCATTTCAGAGTCCATTGTACTTCTATCTATGATAGTATGTTTACACGAACTCTAGGAGATTGCAGCTCCTCCTAGAGTAAAAATATCTAATAGTAAATTTTACATCATGTGAATCAGTTACCCAGTTTGCATCTGAATAACCTTCTATGATATTGGGGTGTCTAGTATAAAAAAGTTTATAATCTAAAGTACCCCTAAGATATCTAAATACTCTATCCAATGCAGTCCAATGCCACTGGTTTAGGTTACTAGTATATCTACTTACTCTCCCAATAGCAAATGCAATATCGGGTCTGGTCCTATTTGTTATGTACATAAGGGACCCTATCATCTGTGAATACATATGTTGTTCTATATATGATCCTTTATTCTTCTTGAGACCAACATTATTATCATAAGGAGTAAGGGCAAATTTTTTGTCAAAATACTCAAACTTTTTTAACATTTTCTCAATTGAATGTGCTAAGAATAGAGTATAGCCCTCTTTGCATTTGAACACTTGCATTCCTATGATCAAGTTGGCTTCGTCTAGGTCTTTCATATCAAACTGGTTAGATAAATAAATCTTAGTGTTATTTATCAGTTCTAGTGAATATCCTAGAATAAGGATATCATCAACATACAAACATAAGATGACACAAATTTTATTTGTATTTTTAGAATATAAATATTTGTCATATTCGTTTGGAACGAAACTAAATTCTAAAATAACTTTGTCAAATTTGTTGTGTCATTGCTTGGAAGCTTATTTTAAGCCATAAAGAGATTTTACTAATCTACAAACCTTATTTTCTTGACCTTTAGCAATAAAACCTTCATGTTGCTCCATATATATTTCTTTCTCTAAATCTCCATTTAGAAATATTGTCTTTACATCCATTTGATGGATTAGCATATCATGAATGGAAGCTACGGCTAGAAGGGTTCTAATAGAAGTGATTCTAGCTACAGGAGAGTAGATATCAAAATAGTCTAATCCTTTTTTCTGGATGAAACCCTTTGCTACTAATCTAGCTTTGTATTTCTCTATGGTACCATCGGCTCTAAGTTTCTTTTTAAAGATCCACTTACAACTTATAGCTTTACTACCTAAAGGTAGGTCTGCTAAAAACTAAGTATTATTCTCCATAATGGAGTAGTCATTGTTAATAGCTGCTTTCCAGAAAGGGGCATTAGGAGAAGATATGGCTTCTTCATAGGTTAAGGTAGGGCTGCAAATGAGCCAAGCTGTTCGCGAGCTGCTCGAAGCTCGGCTCGATAAAAGCTCGTTTGAGCTCGGCTCGTTTACTAAACAAGCTGAGCTCAAGCTTCATTTTCGAGCTCGTTTAATAAACGAGCCAAACTCAAGCTTAGAAGTACTCGGCTCGTTTGAGCTCGCAAACTGGCTCGTTTATGGGCTTGCGAGCTGGCTCATTTAAAAGCTCGTCTGGGAGCTTGTTTAGAAGCTCGTTTGTTCTTCGTTGAATTCTAATTTTATATATATTATAATATATATATATATATATATAATATATATAATATTATATATATATATATATAATATTATATATATGCATTATATCTTTATGTGATTAATAATTGATATTAAGGAACTTTTATAATTAAATTTTTAAAAAATTGTTAATATTACAGGTACTTGAATTCAAACCTAACTAAATTGAAATCGAGCTCGTTAACCTTGAAATCAAGCTTAATGAACTTGAAATAAAGTTGAGCGTACTTGAAATCAAGCTTAACAAACTTAATTTTGAGCTTATCGAGCTTGTTTAGCAAGCTTGAATCAAGCTTGCTTATCAAGCCAAGCTCGAGCTCAAACCAAGCCAAGCTCAAGCTTAATATAAACAAGCTCGAGCCAAGCTCAACCTCTAAAATAAAAAAATTATCAAGCTCGAGCTCGAACTTGAGCTCGATTAATTCTAGTCAATCCAAGCTCAAGCTTACAAAAGCTTGGATCGTTTGTAGCCCTAGGTTAAGGGATCACCCTCTTTAAAAAAAAAGTGAAGAATCCTTCAACTAAATTTCTTTTTAATACTTTCTTTTTTACTCCTTCTAGGTTATATATCTTGTTCTGGTTGAGGACTTGATATTTGAACATGAGAACTATTAGATAGGTAAGAGAAGGGTTGGAGGAAGATGATGAAGTTCTATCCTTAAAGAAAAATATATTCTCAAAGTAAACTGCATCTCTAGCTTCTATAGTTGTATTATTATATTTTATTTACTTCAAAATGAGTTACAAGAAATCTATTGGCATTGTTGTCTAGGACATATCCTATGAACACAACATCTACAGTTTTAGGTCCAATCTTCCTCTTTTTTGGTTCAGGAATCCCTACCTTAGCCAGACATCACCAAACTTTAAGATAATTAATCCTAGGAGTTCGGCCTTTCCATAACTCATATGGTGTCTTATCATTAGACTTACTAGGTATCCTATTAAGGATATAACAGGATGACAATAAGGCATCTCTCCATTGATTATCAGGAGCACCTGAGCTGAGATGCATGGCATTAACCATGTCTAACAGAGTGCGATTCTTTCTTTCAACTCCATTGGATTATGGTGAATAAGGAGCAGTAACCTCATGAATATTTTCATGTTCTTTACAGAAGTTAGTCATTTCATTTGAGGTATACTTTCCACCACGATCTGATCTAAGAATCTTAATTCTTTTATCTAACTGGTTCTCAGCTTCAGATTTATAAATCTTGAATCTGTCTAAAACTTTATCTTTGGTTTTAAGAAGGTAGATGTAATAATACTTTGAATGATCATATATAAAAGTGACAAATTAATTCCTACCGCCTCAGGTCAAAACCCTATTGGAATCACAAACGTCACTGTGGATAAATTCTAGAAGTTTGGAATCCCTTTGGACAGATTTGAAAGGTAGCCTAGTGTGTTTGGCTTGAACACAAATCTCACATTTGTGTTTATCATCAATAGGAGTCTTAGGAATAAGATCTAAGTTCATCATCCTTTTAAGAGATCCTAAATTCACATGACCTAGTCTGCCATGCCAAACATTTGAGGATTCAACATTTACGACAACAAAAGAAGAATTTGATATTTTATTCATAGTGCTCAAAATAAAAAGACCATCCTTTAAAAATCATTTTCCTATAAACAACTCATTCTTAGAAAATATTACTTTATTAGCCTCCATTACAATCTTATATCCTGATGCTAGAAGCAGAGACCCACTAACTAGATTTCTTCTAACCGACGGCACATGAAGCACATCATAGAAAGGTAGAATTATTCCCGATGTCATCTTCAGATCTATTTTTCTCTTCCTACAATCTGTGTCGTTGAGCCATCTCCTAGGGTCATACCTCCTCTACCTGATTTCTGATAGTTTGAAAAACATGAGCGATCAAATGAAACATAAATATAGCCCTATAATCCAACCACCAATCATCAGAATGGTAAGAAATATTTACTACAGATTGATAGCTTACAGACCTGAAGGAGCTAGAAGGCTCATTCAAAATCATGTTAGTCTTTGGCTTGTTTGAGCCTTTCCCTTTAAAGGAGGTCTTCACAGCTTCTTTCTTCCTATGGAAGCAGTTGATAGCCATATGGTTTGTTTTACCACACACAAAACAAAATCTCTTCTGGTCCTGAGTCTGACCATAGTTTCTAGGTTTCTGAGATTGCTAGTAATGAGGGTTTTGGTGATTTGGTTGAAAACTCTGCTTCTTTTTGAAAGAATTTTTCTTGGATTTGAGATGGTGGTTTGACTTGGGTTTTGGTTTTCTATGGCTTTCTACAAGGTTTACCTTAGCTTTGGAATCCGACCTAGCTTTGGATTTTAACCAATACTCTTCTTCTGTTCTAAGTCACTTTAGAACTTGAGGATAGGTAAGAGTTTCTTGTAAATATGTAAGATTTTTGGCAGTATCAGACCAGGAAGGAGGGAGTTTGTCTACCAAGCATGCTATTTTATGCTCAGTAAAGAAGAGTGTACCTTTGGCTTGAGCATGTCTAAGGTGTTCCTGAAATTCATGAATTTGGTCATTGATTGGTTTATTATCTACCATGACATATCTGTTGAATGTGGAGGAATTGAATCTTTTAATTCCAGCATCATCACAACCATATTCTTCTTCCAGTGCATTCCAGAGTTCTGTAGCACTTTTGTATTCAAAAAATATGTCATAAAGAGACTCAGACAAAGCGCTTAAGATTCTATGAAAACAATGGTAGTCTATTTCCTTAGGGGTCTTAGGTTTGGTGGAAGAAGAGGACCTGGATACCCCTATGTCAGACTCAGTCTCATCTAAATCATTTGTAATGGGCGTGGATCTATCAATAGCGGAGATCAGACCTAAGATGGTAAGCCAAAACTCCATCAGGCTATGCTACCTTTTGAAGTAAGTGTCATTGAACTTAGAATGTTTGGCTGTGAAGATCTCTTCCTTGATAGTCATGACTGCAGAAATTTATATTTACTCAATAATGATTACTTAAGTTAAAGAATAATAATTTAAATGATCTTAGTAATTCACCCTTAAATTTTTTTTGTTTTTCAAGTTTTGATCAGGTTGGGTTAGCTGTAGGGGCCGGATCCCAGTAAGCGGAGGTCCACTAGGGACGCTTAAGAACCGATCGCTTAGACGATTAACGTCTTGTTGACAGAAGGGCCCTTTCAGCTTGTACTCAAACAAATCTCTACTATAAAACTTTAAACTTAAAGAAATTTGATAAGTCAATAAACTGTTTGCTTTAGCCTAAATTGAAATATTAAGTAAAGAAAAACTAGTATTGACAAAAGGTACTAATACAAATTTTATTATGAAACTAGTCAATTTCTAAAACTCTCCTCTGAAATCAAAATTGATAACAGCAGTCTTATAATGTGTAGCAACAAATGTTATATGACTAATAACAATATGTTTGTACTGGTATGACAGCTATTTAACCAATATTGAAAATTCTATTGATAGCAGCAGTTTGTAACGAATGTTTATTAACAATATGCTACTAGTATGGAAACAAATATATATGAAATATTAGTATAGCAATCTTGTCAGTTGAAACGATATTAAACAATATGCCAAAATAAAAATGCTTGCAACACTAATAAGCTGAGAATACTTGTTAACAATTGTTCTTTTTTGAACATAACATAAATTCGTTGAAAAATGCTTGTTATAAATGTAGAAATGTTTTAAACAGAACTTTAATACTTTTTAACGAATGTCAAAATATTTCAGATGTGCTAAAATCAACTCTTAGATTGTTGAAAGTTATTTCCTTTTCTTTCTTTAAAAATCTGCAAACAAAATAAAATAAAGTAAATGTTACCGGCCTCCGGAGAAGTCGTGCACATAGCACTGCCCTAAGAGTTGATTTGGGTCTATGTACAGACTTGTTCCAAATGCTCCTAGTGGTGAAACCCCTGCTCTACTGGCATCTGCTCGTCGTACACAACTCAGAAAGAGTGACCCGAACTTTGCTTTGCCCAGAACAAAAAATTGGAAGAACAGAATTTGAAGTTGGAGGTGACGAGTGAAAAGAGAAAGAGAGAGAGAGAGAGAGAGAGAGAGAGAGAGAGAGACTTTTGTAGGAAAAATCACTAAAAGCCAAGAGCACAAATTGAGTCCTATATATATAGTAGTAAACAATCGCAAAGCTGCCTATAATCAGCCACAAAGATAGGTCAAAGGTGGACTTGCGCTCCCAACGTTACAATCCAATAAAATAGCTAAGGGAAAGACTTAGTTTTTTCAGGAAAGAATGCAACAACAACAAAAATATCTTTTACCATGTGTGTGTAGAAACCAAGTGGGGTTAGTTGAGCCGACTTTTCCTACTCTCCCTTCGCAACTGACCATCAGTATACAACCTAGGTAGTATATTGCCAGGACAATCCTTTTTTATCGAATTTTGATGATTGATTTGAATGCTGATTTGACCAACGATTGCTTTAAAATTGGCACACATTACCCAGATATTCTTGTGAGCTTGTGAGTCAAGTTTCATGGAAATCGAATAGTCAAATCTCCTATATCGATTGTATCCCAATTTGTCGAGAATACAAATATTTATTGATAGAAATTTCCTTATTTATTTCTATTAGCTTCTTTAGCAGCTTTATCATGTATTCCTTATTGTAGAACCCTAGAGGGGGGTGAATAGGGAAATAAAATAACTAGAGCAACTGAAGCAATATATGACAAATAAAAGTAAAGAGTAGGAAGATCAAACACAATGTATCCTGGTATCGTCGCTTGAGGCAATCCAGTCCCGGATCTCTCTCCAGCTTAAATACACTATTTAATCAAATAGTACACACGAGTTTGGATCCGAAGAACTCGCCAACTTCAACACGAGTTTGGATCCGAAGACACGCCAACTTCAACACACGAGTTTTCTTACGAAGGCTCGCCAACTTCAAACAAATGAGAAGAACTTGTTGATCTTCTAACACGTGAAGATCAAAAATTACAACTCTTAAATACTCTAGCACTTTGGGAGAGGATGACAATTAAAAGCTTGGTAGAGTATTAATGGTGGAGCTCTTGGTTGCTTGAAAAATTTATGGCAAGAGTTGGTGAAAGCCTCATGAGAGAGAGAGCTTTCATTTATAGAGAAACCAAGAGTGGGTGGCATTTAATGCTCTGGATATAGGCAGACTGGCATACCATCGGTATGCAGCGGCATACCGTCGGTATACCGACCAAATAGTAACGGTCATATTAATGATCGTTTGAGGGCATTAAATGCGGCCATTAATGCTAGTCAGAGTAATTCAAAAATCAAATATTTATAACCCGGTATAACGTCGGTATGCCGCGGCATACCGTCAGTATACCGACGTTTTATCACAGAACGTTTTCAGGTAAACAAAACGGTATACCGCCGGCATGTCGGAGCATACCGTCGGTATGTCGACGATTTATCACAGAACATTTTTGTGGTCCACTAAGCGGTATACCGCCGGTATACAGGAGCATACCGTCGGTATGCCGACAATTTGTCACAGCAAGTTTTGAGTCGATAAAAATGGTATACCGTCGGTATGCCGAAGCATACCGTCGGTATACCGACAATTTGTCACAGCAACTTTGTGGACGATAAAATGGTATACCGCCGGTATGCGGAAGCATGCCGCCGGTATGCCGCTCTGTAAGTAATTGATTTTTGACTTGTGTTTTTACTTGTCATCCGTCCTTAGGTGTTTATTGATATACCTAGACTTTGTACAGACACGAAGACTCTAAGCAGGAGGAAACCGTCTTATGCAAGGAGCGCCGGTATCTGCTTCAGTCTTCGATGTAAAGGATGGTAGCACTTGAACGGAAAGACTTTATGTAGTAGATCTTCTGAGAATATGAATCTGAAGACACAGAAAACTAAACTACGAAGATGCTGTTAATATATCAAAATAAATGTGCCAACAATCTCTCCCATTTTAATAATTGACAAAAGAGAGATAGCATCTTCAGGGTAACTCCCCCTGTAGGAAGACAACTCCCCCTCAATATGTTTTCTCCCCCTTTGTCACTTAGTCAAAGATGGGAAAAAAAGAAATAAAATATAGCAATAATAAGGACAAGAGCATAGAATAAAAGGCATGTATTGATATACGGAAGTTTAAAAAAAAATACATGCACGACACTCATACTATATAAGACAACTTTAAAGACTCTCCTCTACGAGAGTTTACCAACAAGAGACAGACACAAACTAAGTCCCCGCAGGACTGCAAAGTACTAAACCAACCACACATAGGTCCCCGAAGGACCGCAAAAGACAGAAGAATAAAACAAACACAACAAACTAAGACACTCATTATTCGATACCATCACCAAAAGTAAGCCACCCCTAATCGTCTGCCGGATCGTTCCTACCATCCTGAGCTTGTTGAAAGGCGCCATAAGGATCAATGTCGTCCGGGTACATAAACCCGTAGGCATTGGGATCAGAGAAGCGCGGAGCCTGGTACATTGGATCGTAAAGATTCAGATCCAGAAACATGTTCCGGTCCTGAATGGTGCGCTGAATAAAATAAGCTTGGTCATGGAAGCGGGACTGAATCAGATTACCAAGCCCACGAGTATGAGCCCTCATCTGTTCCTCTGCCTGCGCCATACGCATGTCGAAGTGCTGCTGAGTCAGCGGCATGTAGCGACCGGAGGCAGGAGGAGTAGATACGGGAGCAGCAGAAGTGGAAGCTGGTGGCTCTTGGAAAGAAGAAGCACGCGAAGTAGAGGCACCACTAGCGGAGCGGGAAACAGCGAGATAGGAAGGGACACCGTCCGAGGAGCAAAGGGAGAGATCGACTTGCTTGGCTTCCAGAAGGAGGGTAATGAAGGAGCCGTAGTAAAGGTTCTACTTTTCTACTGGCATGACACGTTTGAAGAAATGAAGGAGAGTCTTAGGGAAGGAGAAGGACTTCCTTGCATAGAGGTAGTACATGCACACCAGGGCGTCGCTGATAATGGCGTTGTAGTTCCCGTCCTTAGAAAAGAGTGTGTGGCACACAATCCTATGGATCTCGTAGTAAAATGGCTCCAGCTGTACGGAGAGGGCCGAGATAGCAGGAGGGTTAGGGCCCTTGCAGATGATGTGGCAGAACTCGTCGAAGGGAGACGCCGTCGAAGAGTGAAGAGCAGCCAAGGACGGCAAGGCGTCGCCTTTGTCCGGAATGCCGAGGATGTTGCCGATGTCCCGAGATGTGAGACAGAAATGGCGGTCGTTGACCATCGACTGTACGGCTCCGTGCTCGTCGTCCGGAACCAAGTTGCAGTAGAAGAGACGGACGGCGACGGAGAATATGGGAATCTGACGCCGAAGGAGGCAGGAGAGTTCGGCCTCGTCGAATAGAGAGACATGGCCGGGAAGAGATTCTAATTGATTGCTCGGCCCTTGAAGACATTATGGTGGACAAAGTATTGAAACCAAGACTCGGCCGCCAAGGAGAATGTAAAGACCCGCTGATCATACCCGTGAGGGGAGCCACCGGAGTGAAAGGGTTGAAGAAGGTGGAGGAGGAACGGGGACGCTTCGGATTGGCCATGGAGGAAAGTTTGAGAAGGAAGTTAGGGTTTTGTGTGGATGAGAGAATGATAGATAATGAAGAAAGAAAGATAGGGTTTTTAAAAAAGGAGGGAGGTGAATGGTTGTGGAGTTGGGAATGGAAGGGATGGGTGGGGAACAGTTAAAGAGAAAGTAATGGGGGATATGAAGAGATAGTTGGTTGGAAATGATAGGGGAGTAAAAAGAGGAGTAATGGAGGATGTGAAGAGATAGGTAATAAATGTGATGGGAAGTTATGAATTGGGAAGATGAGAGGGTAATTAAAAAGGATGTGATGGATGTTAAAGAATTAAATGAGGGTTGAGAAGAATAAGGAGAGAAAAGAGGAAAGGTGGGCCCGGATCTGGTTTTGAAAACGGTGTCCTCCGCGATCCGGCATACCGGCGGTATGCTAAGTTTCGAGACAGAACCTAATTCTGAATCGAAAAATGGCATGCCGTCGGTATACCGCTGTATACCGTCGGTGTGCCGGCCAAGAAGAATTACGGGTCAAAAGATAAAATGCCTAATTCTTGGCAAAGGAAGGTGAAGCGATCTTCCGGGAGCGGTTTGGTAAAAATATCGGCTAGCTAATAAGTAGTATCAATAAATTCAAGACGAATATCTCCCTTTTGTTGATGGTCATGAAAAAAATGGTGTCTAATTTCAATGTACTTCATACGTGAGTGACAAATCAGGTTTTTCGTGAGATTGATTGAGCTAGTGTTATCACATTTAATAGGGTTGCAAGAATGAGAAATGCCATAATCTAAAAGTGTTTGTGACATCCAAAGAATTTGTGCACAACAGCAACCAGCCGTAATATACTCGGCCTCAGTGGTTGAAAGAGCAACAGAATTTTGTTTCTTACTAAACCATGATACCAAGGATTTCCCAAGGAATTGGCATGTGCCGTGTACTTTTTCGGTCAATCTTGCATCCGGCAAAATCTGCATCCGAGAAGCCGTGAAGCTCAAAGGATGAAGATTTCGGATACCAAAGACCCATGTTCACGGTACCTTTGAGATATCGAAAAATACACTTTATGGTACATAAGTGCAATTCCTTTGGATTAGCTTGATAACGAGCACAAAGACATGCACTAAACATGATATCAGGACGGCTAGCAGTAAGATAAAGTACACTACCAATCATACCTCGATACTTACGAATGTCAACCGATGTGCCCTCTTCATCATGGTCAAGCTTTGTCGTTGTTGCCATAGGAGTCCTCATTGATTTGGATGAGTCAAGTTCGAAATGCTTGAGGAGATCCTTTGTATATTTTGTTTGATTGATGAAGGTCCCTTTGGGTCCTTGTTTGATTTATAATCCCAAAAAGAATGATAGCTCACCCATCATACTCATTTCAAATTCTTCCTGCATAACTTTAGCAAATTCTACACAAAGTGTGTTGTTAGTAAACCAAAAATAATATCATCGACATAAATTTGAACCAATAAGAGAGTGTCATTATGGGATTTGATAAAGAGTATTGTGACGACTTTCTCCTTTGAAAAATTGTGTGAAACAAGAAAGGAGCTAAGGCGCTCATACCAAGTACAGGGAGCTTGTTTGTGGCCATAAAGGGCTTTGTGGACTTTGAACACGTGGTTAGGAAATTGAAAATCTTCAAAGCCAGGAGGTTGTTTAACATAAACTTCCTCCTTAATAATACCATTCAGAAAAGCACTCTTAACATCCATTTGAAAGAGCTTAAAGTCATTAAAACAAGTAAAAGCACAAAGCATACGAATGGATTCAAGACGTGCAACCGGAGCATAGGTTTTGTCGTAGTCAATGCCTTCCTCTTGGTTATAGCCTTGAGCAACCAATCGGGCCTTGTTACGAGTCACTAACCCATCTTCATTAAGTTTGTTGCGAAACACCCATTTTGTTCCAATGATGGGGTGATTGCTAGATTTTGGGACAAGTTCCCAAACCTTATTTTGCTCAAATTGATTTAACTCATGTTGTATTGCTATCATCCAAAATTCATCAAGAAAAGCATCATTAACATTTTTAGGCTCTATTTGAAAGATAAAAGCCACGTTTGCACAAAGATCACGAGTGGAGGATCTAGTGCTAACACTGGAGGCAGGATCCCCAATGATAAGTTCCTTAGGATGATTGGTGACAAATCTCTATTCTTTTGGAAGATCCTTTTGAGGAGGCTCGAGAGGAGGAGACTCTTTTGTTGGAGTCACAACTTCATTGTTAGATGAAGAAGGACGATCTTCAATAGAGGAGTTCTCCAACCCAAACGAGATGTCATCAATATCCTCGGAAGAGGAGAATGTAGAAGAGTTAAGTTCATTAAAAGAGACATTGATTGACTCTTCGACAACAAGACTTCTTTTATTAAAAACACGAAAACCTTTACTATGAGTAGAGTATCCAAGGAATATTCCTTCATAGGCTTTTTCTTCAAACTTGCCTAGGTTATCCTTGGTATTCAAAATAAAACAATTACAACCAAAAACTTTAAAATAATCAATGGAAGAAATTTTGTCAAACCAAAGCTCATAAGGAGTCTTTTTAGAAATAGGTCTAATCAAGACCCTATTTATAACATGACATGCCGTATTAACGGCTTCCGCCCAAAAATATTAGGGGAGCTTATATTGGTTTAACATAACCCGGACCATATCACCAAGGGTTCTATTCTTTCTCTCTATAATACCATTTTGTTGAGGAGTTCGTGGACAAGCAAAATTATGTCCAAAACCATTCTTTTCACAAAATCTTTTGAAATCGGCATTATCAAATTCTCCTCCATGATCACTTCTAATTTTGTTAATAGAAAAACCCTTCTCATTTGAACACGTTTACAAAAGGCAACAAATTCACGAAAATATCATTTTTGCAAGCAAGAAAATAACCCAAGTAAATCTCGAAAAATCATCAACTAAAACAAAAGCATAAAGCTTGCCTCCAAGACTAGCAACTCTACTAGGACCAAAAATCCATATGGATAAGTTGAAGAGGTCTAGAAGTACTCACAGAGTTGATTGATTTGAAGGATGACTTTGTTAACTTACTCTTCTCGCATTACTTCACACACCATATCCTTTTTGAACGGGATACTTGGGAGTCCTCTTACGAGCTTCTTGGTAGCAAGACGAGAGATGGTATCCATGTTGGCGTGTCCGAGCCTCATGTGCCAGCCAACTCTCATCGTTCTTAGCAACTAAGCACCTGTCATTGTTAGTGTCTTCAACAAGATATAAAACATAGATATTTTTTCTCTAATGCCTTCATAAACAATAGATCCATTAGAGCTATCGGTAATGAAGCATTTGAGCTTAACAAACTTGATATCATAGCCATTATCGGTAAGATGACTAATACTAAGAAGATTGTGTTTAAGATTAGTAACAAGACACACATTCTTAATACAAGGATAAGGAGGGAACCTATATTACCATTTCTATAATGTGACCTTTAAGATTGTTACCAAAAGAGACGTGTCCTTCCTTCTTCATCGATAGCGTTGTAAATAATGAAGCATCCCCGGTCATGTGCCGTGAACAACCGCTATCGAGAATCCACTTGCTTCTAGCATGAGAAGGACTCTTCACCTACAACATAAGTTGAAGATGAACATTTTGGTACCCATGATCTTATGGGTCCTTGAGTGTTAGTCTTAGGAACCCACATAAAAACTTTCTTATCAACAAGTTTCCTTGTATGACAATAATTGGTCGTATGTCCAAGCAAGCCACAGTAATTGCAAATCATAGAGGATTTAGAAGAAGATATGTGAGAATCATGCATATGTGAATCTCTAGTGCGAGGAGCTCTAGCATTAGTATTATGATGATGATAATAAAGCATGATGCGAAGTATTTTTCTTAACAAAAGGTCCTTTCTTGTGTTAGAAAAGGATTTGTGTGTAGTGTTCATGTAAGAAGTATGCCTAGCATTGTGATGAGTGTGGAGGTGTCTTGGAGCATGCATGTGAGTAGTGTTCTTATTACCTAATTTCTTACTCTGTATAAGAAGATCATTATACTTAATAGAAGTGTCATATTCTCTCCTATTAGCATCTTGAACTTTGTGTATAGCAAATTCATAAGAGCTTCTCATGGATTGAATCTCATCATCCTTTTTCTTGATGGTGTCAAGAGATTCTTGAAACTTGAGTCGCAAAGACTCTATTTCATCCGTGTCAGAAGCAGGAGATTTTCCCTTTACATCAATAATGATGCTTGAGAGTCTTTCTACTTCTAGTTGAAGAGCATCAACCTCTTTTAGAGATTTCTTATATTTATTCTAACACCTTTGTGCTCTTCATGCAATTCAAGGATAGCTTTCTCCAAATCATCATAAGTAAGAGTATTTAGGGAGAGATCATCAAGTACCTCATCGGTTGCCATGAGACAAACGTTGGCATTGTGTTTGCACTCTTTGTCGTTGTCGGAGTCGCTTGCGTCACTCTCACACCAAATGCTAGTGTTGGCAAATTTTGGAGGACGAGCTTCCTTGCTAGGCTTCTCGTACTTGCTTGAGTCTTTTCTTATCATCGGACAGTCCCTCTTGATGTGTCCGGGTCTTCTGCATTGATAGCACGCCGGATCTTCTTTATTGTCCCGTCTGAAGCGGTTAGCTTTGTTGAATTTAAGGAACTTCGGAAGTGCTTAGCTGTGAGAGCTATTTCTTCATCGTCGTCCGACTCATTGTCGTCGGAGCTATCCTTGGAGTAGGACTTTGTAGCTTTGAGAGCAAGAGATTTCTCCTTCTTTTGGTCTTCTCCTTCTCCTTCTCTTGTATGGAGGATTCCTCTTGATCCTTCATATCGAGTTCATGAGTCATTAGCTTACCCATGAGGGTCTCAAGGTTCATGACTGTCAGGTCGTTCCCTCAATGATTGCGGTAGCTTTAGGACTCCAAACTTTCGTCAATCCTCTAAGAATTTTTTGATCTTTTCATGAGCAGGATATTCCTTACCAAGAGAAGAGAGGATTAATAATGTCACCAAAACGAGTAAACATGCAAGTAATAGATTCATCATGCTTCATCTTAAAGGACTCATATTCTTGCGTGAGTCTACTGATTTGGATTCCTTCACTTGTGAAGTCCCTCGTGTGTGACTTCAAGTAACTTCCAAATCTCATTGGAAGTCTTGCAAGTAGAGATTCGGTTGAATTCACTACTGTCGAGAGCACAATAAAGAGCGTTCATTGCCTTGGCATCTCGACTCGCAAGCTTCTTGGTTTTTCAGTAAGTGTGTCCCTAAGGGTGTCAGAAGCAATATCCTCAATAACTCTGGAAGGAGTAGGGAGACCATTTATCACACAATCCCATAAATCGAAATCTATGGACTTCAGATAAATGCTCATCCTAATCTTCCAGTAGTTATAGTTGGTTCCATCAAATAGGGGAGGCCTATTTGTGGAGTGTCCCTCATTGTGGAAGGTGTTGTACTAGGTTA
>JANAVB010022140.1:0-27313 GCA_029216955.1 Iris pallida
TGTCACGACCCGCACCCTAGAGTAAGGGCACGAGACGTGGGTACGTCCAGCCTACGCCGCAGTGTCGGCGGTAGAACGCTGTCCTAGGTTACAACATCTAACAATTGAAGGTAATACAGTTATACTCCCCGAATGGGGGTGACATAACACAATATAAACTCAACCACAGCTAAGGTAGAACAGGTAAGATGGAATGATAATGAAAGATAAAATATCCAGAACAGAGAATCACAGAGATACAATCCAGAATTCTAAATGTCTAAAATAATACATAACTCAGAATATCTCAAAGTCTAGTACAATAATTCCAAAATAGTAAGACAATCCTAAACTAATGGAGTGTCGTCTACAGCTAATGGATCCTGCTGCTGGTCCAAATCCGGGCACTCATCTAGTGTGGCACCGTAGTAAGTAGGACAGAACGCCTCAGCCTCGTCCTCTGTAATATTTCAACAGGTCCAGTCAGGACGGGAACGAGCACATATCTCTCAACAGTTCATATCAGGTTAGGAGTATAAATCATTGCAATAGAGTAAAATACAGGAAGTGCTGAATGGAAGTACAAGTAAAACAGGAGATATTTTGTAACTGAAAATAGATACATGATAGTAAAGACTGTAAGTGACTACGTGATTTAGAGTACAATATGGTTATGTAAATGGCTTAGGGGCACATGAATACAAATAAGGAGGCACATTTATACAGCTACTGGGGATAGTGTTCACATAACCAATTCTACTCACCCCGCCCCAATCAGTACACAAGGATCCATTCAAATTACGTTATAAGCACATGAATACAACTAAGATACGTGAACTCATGTAATGAGTAGTACATGAGGCACGTGAAAGCATATGAGAACATGTAAAAACATGAACTAGTACGAGTACAAGGAGTACCTGATGCACATGATAAAGTACAAGAATATGAAATACCCGATGCACCCGTAGAGGGATAACATCTCAGGAAGGGATCCATATAGTACTAATCCGTGAAGATACGTGTCAGCATCATGTAGAGTAATCTAGAGCGTGAATATAGTCCAGACAGGTATGAAAAGATCAGAGAATGTACTCGCCTGCTAACTGAAAGTCCAAGATGAAAGTACTGTTCGAGGAGTGGTGTCTGGCTCCTATTTAGAACAGTACGAGTCACAACAAGTCCAAATAGAAATATAATGCACTACAATATGTTCTACATGAATCTAGGTCAATCTAGACCAAAGTCAACTCTTGGTCAACTCTGGTCAATCCTAGAAGTCAAACTAGGTCAACCAAGTCTAATCTAGGTCTAGCAAGTTATTTTAAGTTTACTAGGCTATTCTAGGTAATACCATGTCAAGCCTACCAATACACATAACCAATTGGCTTGACTATGACTAATAGTCTATTAGGAAACACCTATCATATAGTCACTATTCAAACCCACCCATATATCATAACACATATTGATATACATATAATCTAGTTAGAAATCCCATATTGGCTATCTATACATAACATCAATACATATATAGGCATAAAAGAAAGAGGCACCCAATGTGTACCAGTGTATGTGTGTGTGTGTGTGACTAGAGAGCCATGGTGTGAGCTAACAGTACATTGTGTGGGTGTGACAGAAATTAGAACAGTGATTCCCAGGTTCACTAATCCCAACTCTCATAGAAAATACTATCTCAGGTTTTACCAAAGCCATTCACAACAGTAAAGAATTTACCAAGTTATCAAATGGGAAGAAGTCTAGAAATCCCAGGTAGTGGAAAAGTAACATTCAATAATTCAAGAATAATTTCAGGTATACACATATTGAACCACCCCTTAGTCCACAACCTATTCTCAGTTTTACAGTTAACAGTTTAATCAATCATGGAAATAAATGAATTGGAAATCAGTTCACAAACTAACTATATAGTAAAAAAAACTATTCTCAGGTTTACATTCAATTCCAAGTTTTCAAGGACTGGAACACAACCCAATCTCAGGTATTGCACAGTTAATTCGAAAAGTAAAGGAATCAACTCAGGTTTTTAACAAAAAGGATTCTCAGATATTCAATCACAGTATTTCAATGAACAAGGAATCAGCTTAAACAACAACTCATATCAGTTTACAAATCAATCTAAATGGTTTAAAAACTATTCTCAGTTTTATACAACTTTCAGTTTTAAGGAAAAGGAATAATATTAGTTAAACATGTTATTTCCAAACAAAGGCAATTCACTTGCCCAAATCCTAGTTAACACATTTAAAACCCAAATACGAATGTGAAGACTATGTTATCATAACTAGCAATCATGTAGGACTATTTTAGACAGTAAAGAAAACACAAGGACCTAGGATTTAACAGTTAACAATTATTGAAATAAAAGAAGGGAAACAGTTTTCAGTCAATTCAAGAAGGAAATTGATTACAATTCAATTTAACATCTCAAACTCCCTACCAAAAGCCCTTAATTGAATGCAAAGGCTAAGCCAACATGTATTATGAAATGTGGCAATCATCATTAGTGAAAAAACAACATAATGATAGGGAATTAAATGGGTTTGAACACTGGAATCTCACAGTATCAGTGAGTATCAGAAATAACCCCCAAAACTCCTGTTCGAATCAAAATTTCTAAACAAAACTTAAACTGACATGTAACCTAATGTAAACTGGAATCACATAACATATTTAGAACCTAAACATTCATTAAAACATAGTTTAAAAACATTAAAAATGATTTAAACACCAGAACACCAAATAATACACTGGATCGCACAGTGTATTCCCCGTGCACACGGAATAGCGTGTCCGACACGACACGAGGACTCGTGAAACTTTGCGAGCCTCGTGTTAGACAGTGTCCCATGCTACGTGTCCATTTACACGTGTCGGGGTGGCGTATCCTGCGTGCAGTAGCCCCCGAGTAGCAGGGGAGCTACAGTGCCGCGCGCACGCCCCCGTACCCGCGTGTTCCCGTGTCCCCCACGACTCGATATGACACACAAATCACCATACGACACTGGAAACCCCTAAGCAATACCTAGGACTAATTTTCTGTTCAAATAGAATCCAAAAACTCGACTGGAATGTCCTTTGAGACATTTCGTCGAACACCTTAACTAAACCCTGATACGTGTCCGATACGGACACGAAATGGGTCCAAAACCTAGGGTTAGCCTATCCTACTGTTAGGTTAGGGCTAGGGCATTCCTAAAATGATTTTTAACAGAATTTAGGAGCAAGGGAAAGAATTATACCTATAGGTGAACAATGGGTCAAAATCTCCAAATGGGAAGAGCTCCACAAACCACCAAACATCCTCAAATTGTGTTCTTCCTACAAATACTCATTAATAACAGCAAGAAAACTATCATTAGGTCCTAATGCAATTTGTTTGAAGGAATTTGGAGAAGAAATGGATTTTCTAAGGATTTACAAGGATGGGGACTCACCTCTTCCAAATGGCAAAGTTTTCTAAAGAGGCAACCCTAGTTTTAGGAGCATATAAATAGGGGGGCTGACCATAGTGGGCTGGTCAGATTTTCTAGGGTTAGGGCTTGGTTCAATGGGTGTGGGCTATGGGCCACTAAGCCTATTAGTCATAAAATGACTTGTGACTTCACAAGCCATTTCTTAATCAAACTAGCTCCTAATTTCACCAAACTAATCCCAATGAGTTAATCCTCATGAACTTAAGTCAACCTAGGTTCTCAAATCCTAATCACTTAGTCATGACCTAGGTTAGCCACTAGGTTAGTCTACAAGGTCAACATAAGTCAAAGTCTCTAAAACACCAAAAACAATTACTCTAAAAATTACTCAAAAATCACATTAATTATAAATAATAATAATAATTCAAATTAAATTCTAAAATTTTGAAAATGACCAAAATACCCTCAAGCTAGAAAAGTGGTAGTGACAGGAATACTCAATCCAAACCTGCGTTGTATTCCTATTATATATAAAGATACCCATTCCAACTCCATTGAGATATTTATTGTTATTCCCAAAATAGATCTAGATAGAAGAATAGTCAGATACAGAGACTTCAATGTGCAAATAAATTTGATCTCTGTTCTTAGTAGAACGATTAAAGGCAAAGACTTCAATGTGCGAATAAATTTGCTCTATGTTCTGAATAGGACGATCAGAGACAGAGACTTCAATGTGCAAATAAATCTTCTCTCTATTCTAATTTTATAGGATTTTGGAGACTTCCTGCAAACAAGTTTGCACTCCTAATTTTCTAGGCTAGGGCTTCGAAGGTTCCTACAAATGAGTTTGCTCTCCAAAAGTACCTGAACTGAGTTTCAGCACTTTGGAGATTCCAGCAAACGAGTTTTCCCTCTAGAATTACCTGAAATGAGTTTCAGCACCTTGGAGATTCTTGCAAACAAGTTCGCTCTCCAAAAGTGCCTGAACTGAGTTTCAGCACTTTGGAGATTCCTGGAAACGAGTTCGCTCTCAAAAAATGCATGAACTGAGTTTTATGGTATTGGAGATTCTGGCAAACAAGTTTGCTCTCCAAAATATCCTGCAACCATCCAAGAAGAAGAAGAAGAAAGAAAGAAAAGATTTCAACAGCCCTGTTGGGGTGATGAAAATTACCGTTGCTCAAAGCAAGATTCGTCCATCGCGATCTGCTTTCAAGAACCAGCAAGTTCTCAAAGAACTTCTGGAACGCTCGTTAGTTAACTTTTTGACGGGCTTCCTGAACTCAATAGGCTCCCTTTGCTTTCTTATTTGGTGCATCTTACAAAGGAGGCCATGCGCTCTATATATAGAATGGAGTAAAACTTTACTCTTTCTTTTATCCGATGTCGAACTAAAATATCAATACTCAAAAATAGAGTTTGATATTTTAGATCATCCTGCAATCAGCGTAGTCTTGTTCTAGTCCATGCCTACCCCCTCATACGCTCCCGTGCATGCACGAAGCATCCCTGAGCCCGTGTCAGAGTCCGAGTCCGAACGACAAAAAGCAACATGCTTCATTATTGGAGTTAATTTTTTTTTCCTTCTAGGAAAATACCCCTACATGGCACCCACATGTGCCCCACTATACCCCATGTGCACACGTCAATACATGCTAAGCATTATATTGAGATACCCACTTGGTGGTGGTGTCGATGTGAGACTATTTTATATTAGTTCAAAGGCAAAAATACCAACAATTCCCCATATATCACAATTTATGTGGGTTGAGCGTTCTCCACAGTGACTGTCCATTATGTATTAGAATAGACGTCGCTACGACTTGAATCTTCCACCATGTATTAAACAGCAGCATAATACAAGAATGGACTAGGTCTTGAATTATGTACCATAATTTTAATTCTTCCCACTCACATAATGTCACTACCGCATTTCTAGTTTGAGGATATTTTTGTCATTTTGAAATTATTTGAAATTAATATAATTATTGGAATAATGTGATTTTAATATTATTTAATTAGTTGCCATGTGTTGTGATTAGCCCTAACCTAGATTGGACCTAACCTAGATTAGTCATAGTTAGTCTTAGTTAGCCATGGTTAGTATTAGTTAGTCATGATTAATTTTAGTTAAGTCATGGTTAGTTAGAACTAACTAGGATGCAACTTAGACTAGTGTGTAAACCTAGATTTTGGACCCTAGATTTGACTAGATGATAGGAGAGCCATTGATCTATTTTCCAAAACCCTAACCCTAGAATAGTGGGCCGGCCACCTAGGGATCAACACCTCCCCTATTTAATGTCTCCCAAAAATTACTTGTCTCTTTTGTTCATTCCTCCATTTTCAAGAGCAAAGGTTTGTTCTTCCTTCAACCTCTTCTATTTTGATCAATACTCATCTATTTTCATTCAACTTTCTTGCATTATAATCTAAATACTGTTCTCCTACTGTTGGTGGAGGTTAATCTCAGATTTGGTATCTATTGGAGCTTTGAGCTAGCTAGAGAGGATCTCCATTATTAGGTTTTCTTGAGAAGGAGCAACACATAGGTAACTTCCTATTTAGCCATTAGTTTTCTGATTTCTTAGCATGG
The DNA here is from genome assembly GCA_029216955.1 of Iris pallida. Lineage (NCBI taxonomy): Eukaryota > Viridiplantae > Streptophyta > Magnoliopsida > Asparagales > Iridaceae > Iris > Iris pallida. Next base: position 6,016 of record JANAVB010022140.1, read on the forward strand.
TTGCATAGCCCTAAGTGTCCTCTAACTGTAGGAATAGATTTCATGTGGAGTCATGTCCTTTACGTGTCCGTATCAGACACGTATCAGCCTAGGTTTAGTAGTGCTTGATGAAATGCCACAGTGGACTTTTCATTATTATTTTTAATTGTATTTGAATAAGAATTCTCGTTTTTTTCTTCATGACTGAATACGGATCGAGTCCAGTTTGTGTCGAGTTGGACTCGTAGACACGCCCCGTGCGCACGCAGTCGGGCTGTCCTGCTTCTCGTGCGTTCGTACGGCTGTTCTAGGGCACGTGGACATGTGTCCTTAGACACAGAGCTTGGGGAAATGTCTGACACGACACTCCCAAAGTCTCGTATCCAATGGATTCGTGTTGAGTGAGCTAGGACTGGTACACGGGTTCACTGCTGTTCGTATCCAGATTAGTGTTAGGTTCATGTGGTTCTTGGACACATTCGTGTCCTATTTTTGGACACAATACTGTATGAATAACACGTACACATATTAGTCATTAATTACCAACCATTAACCTACTTGTTAATTGATATTTCTATGTCAAAATGGGAAATTCCTATTTTACTGATACTGTCAAAGTATCAGTGAACATACACACTGTTTTCTCCATTTCGATTTATATTTGAATGTTGATATCATGTAATCTAATATGGTTTAGTTGCTGTTATGAATGAGAATCATGCTAGGGTTCAGTTTTTGGTGATTTAGTTGGATGGTTGTAATCGAATCCCCTTTTTTGAAACCAAGTCCATATACTGCATTTTCTTTTTCTGTTAAGTTCAAATTCATATTAACTCACTGTTTTTTCCATTTGATTTGTAATTAGATATTAGTATCATGTAAATTAATGTTGGTTAGCTGCTTTTACTCATAGATATCATGTTAAGGTTGTATTGGCAATAGATGTGAGTGATTCGAAGCCTGCATTTGTGATTGGGTCTCATTGACTGATACTTGAAATACACTGTTTGTGGACTGATACACTGTTCTTTGAATTGCCTGAGATTTAAACATTATTCATTCACTTATACACTAAATTGTTCCACACAGGAAAGAACTGACTGTTAGACACTCACAATGGCATCTATACTCTCATGTACACACACACATACACACACACTACACAAATCCTGAACTGACAGTGCACTAAGCTCAAACACACACACACACATAAGAATCTGGATTTCCTGAGAACATGGGACTGTCACATATGAGAATACATATATATGTTGTTATTTTTCCTGTCATTTGATTACTTGGGAATCCTGATAAGTGGCTCTAATTTAAACTGAACCTGGGATTAACCTACTGTACCTATACACCTTCTAGTTAGAGACACACACAACTGAGACATATGTACACACACTAAACGCATACACACAAGCACATTGTTTTCCACTCTTGCACACACTAATTTCAGTCCACTTGAACCCTACCTCTCACTCTACAAATCCTGAAATCTGGGACTTCACTTTGTAAACTGTTTAACACACATTACACACACCTATTTATGCATTCATTTTTCCTGATGTCACGACCCGATCCCAATTTCTTGGGTCGACTCGGATCATGCCCAGCCTGCACCGTTGTTGAGACGGCGGCAGTAAGCTGTATTCCATATGCAGGTACAATCAACAACACTTGAATTTATAATTGCCACAACATTTTATTTAACGATAAAAATAAACTTGTTCATTACAAAAGAGTTCACCACTTTTAAAATAACATTAATTTAAATAAAAGACAACAAATCTCCATCTAAGCAGAAGTATCATCATCAACATCAGGAACCTCCTCTGGAAGCATAGCAGGATACAGCTCTGGGTCGTAATAGCTACTAATCTGTAGCTCTGAGTCATCAATAGGACCTATTGGGTGTGGGGAATCCAGTCAGGAAAGGAGCAAGTACAATTATGAAAATAACAATTTGCATAATGAATAGAAAATTGAAATATTAAAATAACTTTGGAAACAATGATTTTCAACTATAAAACAATTATGATTTGAGTATGCAGTATCTATGACCGGTTTAGGATGATTCACTTGTATCCTATTGATACGGTCCGGCCTAACCCCGTGTGAAGAGGTGTAAGCTCGCACATTCATTTACTATTGGGCTTTGATCATAGATAACTACACTACTCCCCATTATCCCGATGCAATGATTCAATGTGTTACTCTAGGAGAGAGTACGTGTAACAATTGTGTATTTAATATGCAATATTCTAATATTAATTAAACTGAAATTAACACAACCATACTTGCCTTGAATTTCAATTGGTCGAGATTTGTACTTCGGGATTCGAAAGGTCACGTTCTTCCTTGAAATCCTACATTCCGGGGAACTTTATCTCAGAAATACAAATACCAGAAAAATCTAGTTGCAATCTCTATTTGTCTTTCCTAGTCTATTTTAGTTATTAGCTAACTAACACAACATCACAACGTTTACTAATGAGTTTGAATTTAGAAATTCAATTTATTTAGGTTTTTCGGGAAAACTTGTAATTTTCAATTTAAATATAAAACTTGGTATTTTATTAACTTATTGGGAAAAAGATTGGTGTTTTATAATAACTAAATAAAAATATAATTTCTTTTCTTAAAATGAGAAAATCGTGAATTATTAATTAATAATTAATAATATTATTGATTAATCCTACTCGTTTACTCAATCCCAGAATTCACAAATCTAATGTTCCTACTGATTACAAACTTTTGCAGAAAATAAAAGAATAGGCTTATGCCCTTACAAATTAATACATGAATTTAAATAAGAGAAAAATGGGTTAGTCCTTTTAAATCACCTAAAAATTAAATAATAAAATTTTAACTAAATTTGTAAATTATTAGAATGTCTCAGAACTGGTCCAATCTTCAAATACAGCTACTCTGCCTCAACGTCCGGACGAACCGGTGCGTTTGCATTTCGCTGGGGCCCATTGACCAATATGGTCGTCGCCCAAAATAATATAAAAAATAATATTATCCGAAAATCCTTTGAAAATCATTTTTATAATTTTCTAAAAATTTCGGCAGCACTCCCTCTGTTTTCGGTCAACCCAAAAACTGGGAAATGCTTCCGATATACCTGCAAAATAATTTCCAAAACTCGAAATTCATATATATATCCATAGAACATATTTTTCCAAAGCCAACACAGCATTTCCGAAATGATAACGAAATTCCCGAAACCCGAAACCATTCCGATTTAACTTCCCAAAAGAATTCAATTCCAGCATATTAACCGAAAATTCCCAACAGAACCCAAAAGCAATAACAGAACATTATCCAATCTCATTCACAGAGCTTAAGAGCAAAAATTTGAATCTCCAATCATTTCCATTAATTCTCGAAAACCCGAGAATACAGAAAACAGAGAATCTCTTCTTAAAAAGTTCTCAAAAATCCGAGAAAAACTACAGAACCCAGTTCTGTCCTAATAATTCTATTTAATCACAGAAAACAAACCACAGCAATCATTTCCGAGATTTTCGGAAAAGCCGAAATAGCAACGTAACTATTACGTTGTCGAAAACCGAAATCCCGAAGGATTCGGGGACCAGAGAATTCATCATCGACAGAAAGGAAAATAGAGTTCCAGAAATTATACCCAAAACCGAAGTCGAAGGAAATCCCGAATTTGGGTCGCGGAACCGAACGGCAAAACGGACAGTGCTGGACATGGACAGGGGCGAGCAAAGGGTCGACGGACGAAGGCCACGCGGGGTGCCGGCGGTGGACGGCGGCGGTCGCCGGTCGGGCGCGGGCGGCGGTGACGCGGGGCCGCGCGGGTCGACGGGAGCGCCGGGAAGCGGCTCGGTCGCGCTGGAAAGGGGCGTCGGCCTCGGGAAAACTCGGCCAGTGGTTCGCCGGGGAGGATCGAGAAGGGGATCGCCGGAAAATAGTTGATTTGGAAAGAGGATGAAGAAGATGGTGATGGTGTGGAAAAAAAATGATGGGGAAAAGCCCCTTTTTATAGGAAATAGGTAGTGAAGGTTACCATTTAAGAAGATGGAGAGCCACCATGGCTTGATGGTCGGCCGGTTATGGAAGGCGAGGGGGTCGACGGGTGGGGAAGAAGAAGAAAACTTCTTCGGTTCACAAAGGCCACTCACAGCACCCAACACTAAAGAAGAATGAAAAGGCTATTGAATGTTATCTTCATCAGACACTTAATATATGTCATTCAATACCAAGAGTAAGTATAGACTTAATGGGTTGAGACATACGAATGGGTTTGAAACCCATTCAAGATTTATAGGTTAGTCTATAATTGGCTTGGGTTAGGTCCAATTGGACTTAGAAAAATAATGAGTTTGGGCCAGGATTGAAACTAATGGCCAAAGCAATGGGTTTCAATAAAATTTAAAGGCTTTGGGCTAGGAAAATTTTAGACAACTAAAAATATTTTTAAAGGAAATATTATTTAGAAAATTTTTGTACAATTTATAAAAATATTTTATGTTCAAATTTGGGTTCAAGTCCGGGCTGACATGCCAAAAATCCAAGTTTAACTATTTGGAAAATAATTTACTCTTAAATAAATATTATTAACATCTAACATTATTCTAAAGAAAAATTTATTGCTAACAAAATTTTATTTAGCAAATAAAAAAAAATTAGAAGTAAACTAAAAATACGGGTTTCACAACCTTCCCTCCTTAGAAAATTTCGTCCTCGAAATTTAAGGACAGGTAGGACAGGATTCCCACAATTCAATTAGACACGAGTATGGTGTTCAATTCAGGTTCAAACAATAAGAATTTTTAAAGGTAATCATGGATGAGACAATTTAGGGACAAAATAAAATATAAAGCGAACCAAAGTGTATGAGGTTGATCAGACCATCATTGCACCGGTTCTGATTAGACAATATATTAATGGAGGCCTCCAATAAGATAATGTCATGATCAAGCTTGAAAAAAGAATAGCTCGCAAAACTAGGCTAACAAGCATAATGTCAAATTTGAAAATGAAACAGATGAGTATGGAAAGAAATAGGAATAATGATTCAACTTTGCCTGATCTTCATCTCACCTCTGACTATGCTTGTTACTGGTTTCTCTGACACTGCCTTCTTCTACAAATTCCAGTGGTTGACAACTGTTGTCTGCCCAGTGCTTCTGTCTATCATAGCTTGTCTCTGATCATCTTCACTTCCTCTGCTGCGCCAGTTACTCTCTCTGGATCTAACAGTATTCTTTCTTCTACATCGTCCTATGCAAGTTATGTACGAAAACTACATCCAAAACTTCAATGATGTTGTACTGATGCTAACTGGGTATTTATTGTAAGAAAACTCTACCAAAGATAATTGATCTTTCCAAGATCCTCCAGATTCCAGGAGGCAAGATTCTTCAGCATGTCTTCAAACGTCTAGATTGACTTCTTTGATTGTCTGTCAGTTGGAACTTCATGAATCCGGTAGATGTGTCTCTTGCACATTGCCGCCAACTCTTTCGTGAATAAAGCAACTTCATAATGAACTGACTTGGTCAGTCAGTCCACAAAATCCAATTGGTGATCTTCCCTCCTTAGGAACAAAGTAATCCTAACACAAAATCCATTTATGTGTTCCATCGTTGGCAATAGAGAAACTCCCAAATGTTCCTGCCAACACTTGATCTCTAAGTTTACAAGTGCCTTGTCTTGAAACTGCGTCTTCTTGACTTTGTTCTTCAGACTCGAGCTCACTTGCAGCTTTATTGACACTGAATCAGCATCTAGTTCCATCCTTCTATCTTCAGACAGTATGCTCTCCAGCCCAACTTCCTGATGTCTAGGTGCCGCTTCTTGGTCAAACCATCGATATCAACTTCAATCGTCTTCGTTTACCCAATATTCCGCTCTTTCTGAGTAGAAATATATTTCAGACTTTTATAGTCCGTATATAATTTTACTCCCTTTCCATAATAATTCCATAGCCTTAAAGCAAGGATACTTACAACAAGTTCCGAATTATGTGTGGGATAGTTCTTCTCATGAGTCCGTAATTGCCTAGATATGTAGACAATTATTTTCCCATGTTGTTGAAGAATACAACCCAGTCTTTTTCCTGAGACATCTCTGTAGATGGTGAAACCACCGGATCCTGCGGGTAGCGCAAGGATTGGTAAGCTTCTTCTACAGCTTCTTAAATACGTCCAGACAAACTCTTCATTCTTTCGAGTCAGCTTCATCATCGACTCAGCAATCTTGGCGAATTCCTACACAGATTCCAGTAGTATCCCATCAAGTCCAAGAAACCATTGAACTTAGATATACGACTTCTCCACAGCGGCTATCTATCTAGAGTCTATCAAATTTTCTTCTCTTGTGACATTATGGCAAAAACCACATTGTCTAAGAAAATTCATGTCTTGATAGCTTACCAAAAACTTCTTCAAAGTTCCTAGAAATTTCTCAGATGCTCTTCATGTTCTTCTTCAGTCCTTGAGTATATCAGATTTTTGTTATCTAAAGAAAAGACAACAAACTGATTCAATTACTCATAAAAAGACTCTGTTCATGAGATTCATGAACACAACATGAGTATTCATCATTCCAAGAGACATGATCCAAAAATTCAACTACCAGTATTTGGTGTTGAATGTCGTCTTGAGAATGTACTCCTTCATGATCTTAATCTGATGGTAGTCAGTTCTTAAGTTAATCTCCGAAAACCCTTAAGTTCACTCAACTTGGATAGATCATCAGTCGAGAAAAAGTAATTCTTCAGTGCCCTGATAGTCTACTCTCATCCATATTGTTTTATCCTTCTTGGATACAAACAAGACTGATGATTCTTAGAGTGAAGCTCCGTCTTATATGAAACCCAACACCTTTAGTCCATTGATCTAATCCTTCATTTCCTTGGCTTCCTTCAGGTCGATTCTATAGTATCACTTAGTCATAGGGAAGGAGCTAGGTACTAGGTTAATGGAATATTTCTATGCATAGGGTAATCCAGAAACTATTAGGAAAAACTTCTATCATGAAGATGTAACTAAGATTTTTATTCATATAAGAGAATTACAACAAAACTCTCATAATTGATCTAGGGACATCTTGTTACAGCTTCTTAATAGATAATACTACTCAGCAGTCCTAAGTACTATTCTTCATGGTTCTGGTTCTTGCTTGGGCATCTCCATTTTCTTCCTCTTCTATGATCCTTGATTCTGCTTCATCCCTTCCTACGGTCTGTTGGATAGAGTCCAGAGGTTGTGGCATAATAGACGCTCCGATACGATGATAAGATAAGAGGCAGTCCTTAACTTGATGTTCAGCAGATCCACACACCAAACATTGCCTTAATCTCTTGCGACAAATGTTGGCTTGGTGACCAGGTCTCTTACAGTAGGCACAAGCCAAAAGCTTCTTGCAATATGGTTGTCGGACAGGGCCCAAATATCTTCTATTCTCATGGGTATCCCTCCTAGGACGAGGTTCCGCTCCAACTTGGTTTAAAATGGCTAAGGTTGCGTCGTTGATATTCTTCATGACTTCTCTCGAGATATCCATCTGTTCAGCTTGAATCTTCTGATACTCTAGGATTTCTTGAAATAGAGCAACCATCTGAGAGGTGTTCTCTGGTACTGGTGAAGCAACATGAGTGGGTACTTCCTCAAAGAAAAGTAACCCAGTTAGAGGAGAGGTAGGATTTGCCAGTGTGGGGAAAACTTCACTGGATGATTGGTGAGGATGATCAATCAGCTGGTTGGGTGAAAAGCTCTGACTTGACTGAAGAGGCGGGGTTCGATCCGGAGATGATACCACATCGCCAGCAGAGTTGGTTTTGTCAGTGGTCATTCTCTGGAAGGTTTAGGATGCAAGCATAAGCAAGGTAACCTACCAGTCTATAAAAATATTTATCATATATAAATCGGTCCTATGTGGTGGCAATTTTGATGTTCTAGTGTTCCTAATTGTTTCTAGTTTTCCTAAATTGTTGATTTAGTTGACCTGCATGGGCCACCACTTAAAAACATGTCACGACCCGATCCCAATTTCTTGGGTCGACTCGGATCATGCCCAGCCTGCACCGTTGTTGAGACGGCGGCAGTAAGCTGTATTCCATATGCAGGTACAATCAACAACACTTGAATTTATAATTGCCACAACATTTTATTTAACGATAAAAATAAACTTGTTCATTACAAAAGAGTTCACCACTTTTAAAATAACATTAATTTAAATAAAAGACAACAAATCTCCATCTAAGCAGAAGTATCATCATCAACATCAGGAACCTCCTCTGGAAGCATAGCAGGATACAGCTCTGGGTCGTAATAGCTACTAATCTGTAGCTCTGAGTCATCAATAGGACCTATTGGGTGTGGGGAATCCAGTCAGGAAAGGAGCAAGTACAATTATGAAAATAATAATTTGCATAATGAATAGAAAATTGAAATATTAAAATAACTTTGGAAACAATGATTTTCAACTATAAAACAATTGTGATTTGAGTATGCAGTATCTATGACCGGTTTAGGATGATTCACTTGTATCCTATTGATACGGTCCGGCCTAACCCCGTGTGAAGAGGTGTAAGCTCGCACATTCATTTACTATTGGGCTTTGATCATAGATAACTACACTACTCCCCATTATCCCGATGCAATGATTCAATGTGTTACTTTAGGAGAGAGTACGTGTAACAATTGTGTATTTAATATGCAATATTCTAATATTAATTAAACTGAAATTAACACAACCATACTTGCCTTGAATTTCAATTGGTCGAGATTTGTACTTCGGGATTCGAAAGGTCACGTTCTTCCTTGAAATCCTACATTCCGGGGAACTTTATCTCAGAAATACATATACCAGAAAAATCTAGTTGCAATCTCTATTTGTCTTTCCTAGTCTATTTTAGTTATTAGCTAACTAACACAACATCACAACGTTTACTAATGAGTTTGAATTTAGAAATTCAATTTATTTAGGTTTTTCGGGAAAACTTGTAATTTTCAATTTAAATATAAAACTTGGTATTTTATTAACTTATTGGGAAAAAGATTGGTGTTTTATAATAACTAAATAAAAATATAATTTCTTTTCTTAAAATGAGAAAATCGTGAATTATTAATTAATAATTAATAATATTATTGATTAATCCTACTCGTTTACTCAATCCCAGAATTCACAAATCTAATGTTCCTACTGATTACAAACTTTTGCAGAAATTAAAAGAATAGGCTTATGCCCTTACAAATTAATACATGAATTTAAATAAGAGAAAAATGGGTTAGTCCTTTTAAATCACCTAAAAATTAAATAATAAAATTTTAACTAAATTTGTAAATTATTAGAATGTCTCAGAACTGGTCCAATCTTCAAATACAGCTACTCTGCCTCAACGTCCGGACGAACCGGTGCGTTTGCATTTCGCTGGGGCCCATTGACCAATATGGTCGTCGCCCAAAATAATATAAAAAAATAATATTATCCGAAAATCCTTTGAAAATCATTTTTATAATTTTCTAAAAATTTCGGCAGCACTCCCTCTGTTTTCGGTCAACCCAAAAACTGGGAAATGCTTCCGATATACCTGTAAAATAATTTCCAAAACTCGAAATTCATATATATATCCATAGAACATATTTTTCCAAAGCCAACACAGCATTTCCGAAATGATAACGAAATTCCCGAAACCCGAAACCATTCCGATTTAACTTCCCAAAAGAATTCAATTCCAGCATATTAACCGAAAATTCCCAACAGAACCCAAAAGCAATAACAGAACATTATCCAATCTCATTCACAGAGCTTAAGAGCAAAATTTTGAATCTCCAATCATTTCCATTAATTCTCGAAAACCCGAGAATACAGAAAACAGAGAATCTCTTCTTAAAAAGTTCTCAAAAATCCGAGAAAAACTACAGAACCCAGTTCTGTCCTAATAATTCTATTTAATCACAGAAAACAAACCACAGCAATCATTTTCGAGATTTTCGGAAAAGCCGAAATAGCAAAGTAACTATTACGTTGTCGAAAACCGAAATCCCGAAGGATTCGGGGACCAGAGAATTCATCATCGACAGAAAGGAAAATAGAGTTCCAGAAATTATACCCAAAACCGAAGTCGAAGGAAATCCCGAATTTGGGTCGCGGAACCGAACGGCAAAACGGACAGTGCTGGACATGGACAGGGGCGAGCAAAGGGTCGACGGACGAAGGCCACGCGGGGTGCCGGCGGTGGACGGCGGCGGTCGCCGGTCGGGCGCGGGCGGCGGTGACGCGGGGCCGCGCGGGTCGACGGGAGCGCCGGGAAGCGGCTCGGTCGCGCTGGAAAGGGGCGTCGGCCTCGGGAAAACTCGGCCAGTGGTTCGCCGGGGAGGATCGAGAAGGGGATCGCCGGAAAATAGTTGATTTGGAAAGAGGATGAAGAAGATGGTGATGGTGTGGAAAAAAAAATGATGGGGAAAAGCCCCTTTTATAGGAAATAGGTAGTGAAGGTTACCATTTAAGAAGATGGAGAGCCACCATGGCTTGATGGTCGGCCGGTTATGGAAGGCGAGGGGGTCGACGGGTGGGGAAGAAGAAGAAAACTTCTTCGGTTCACAAAGGCCACTCACAGCACCCAACACTAAAGAAGAATGAAAAGGCTATTGAATGTTATCTTCATCAGACACTTAATATATGTCATTCAATACCAAGAGTAAGTATAGACTTAATGGGTTGAGACATACGAATGGGTTTGAAACCCATTCAAGATTTATAGGTTAGTCTATAATTGGCTTGGGTTAGGTCCAATTGGACTTAGAAAAATAATGAGTTTGGGCCAGGATTGAAACTAATGGCCAAAGCAATGGGTTTCAATAAAATTTAAAGGCTTTGGGCTAGGAAAATTTTAGACAACTAAAAATATTTTTAAAGGAAATATTATTTAGAAAATTTTTGTACAATTTATAAAAATATTTTATGTTCAAATTTGGGTTCAAGTCCGGGCTGACATGCCAAAAATCCAAGTTTAACTATTTGGAAAATAATTTACTCTTAAATAAATATTATTAACATCTAACATTATTCTAAAGAAAAATTTATTGCTAACAAAATTTTATTTAGCAAATAAAAAAAAATTAGAAGTAAACTAAAAATACGGGTTTCACACCTGAGAACCACATTGAATGCTAACCCATACACACATGTTTCCCATATCCCTGTCACATGTATCCTAGCTACAAGGACACAGACAAAACACATTTCAGCTCACCTATACACACAGACATGCCTATGTTAGACACACATTGGTATGTACATGCCTACTCTATGACACACACATTCACATGCTCTTCCCTCTCTAACTCTCCATGTGTATATATAAATAATATATATAATTAATGTGATATTGTAATGCAATATAGGATTACCTATATGAATAGTGTGTATATAAATATATGGATTGTATGTGTATAGCCTATGGCATATAACCTAGGTAACATAGTCTAGGGTATCCTAGTGTGGTCTTGGCATATGGTAAATATGCACATGAGTGGTCATATAGACTTGTGTATGGTGCGTACTTGCTAAGGTAGATAGGTTAGGCCTAGTGAGACTTGATTGGGTCTAGGTTGACCTAGTTGACCTAAATTTGACTATTTAGTTGAGTGAAGTTGACCAGGATTGACTTTAGTCTAGAATTGACCCAATATCGTGTAGACTACATCGTAGTAGCTTACTTTATTTAATTGGATATGTTGTGACTTGTACTGTTCTAATTGGGAACCAGACACCACTCCTCAGGCAGTATTTTCTTCCAAGCATTCAGGATATCAGACGAGTACATTCTTTGACCGTTTTATACTTGCCAGGAGTATTTTCTTGCTATAGATTATTTTACTTGATGTTGACACGATGGAAACACGGATTAGTACTATATGGATCTTTTCATACGATGTTATCCCCCTCGGGAGCATCAGATACATCATGTCATGTGTGTTTCACTTTCATCATGTATTCTTGTGCTTTTACCATTCATGTGCACTCTCGTGATTCATGTACTCTCATATTCACGGAGCCCCCATGTTTATATTCATGTGCACCCATTTATGGGCCCCCATGTGAATTCATGTGCAAAAACATAACTTGAACGGATCCTTGTGTATTGATTGGGGTACGGGAGAGTATAAATAGTCATGTGGACAATTTCCAAAGTAGTGTAGTCATGTGCAAACTCTCATATTTATTATCAAGCCGTTCACATGTCTAGCTTGTACTCTAAATCACTAGTTCACTGTAGCTCCTTATTTATAGTAGATATTTTATTACAGCCTTCTCTTTTACTTCATGTATATTCTTCAGCGTTTTATGTACTATTGCTTGTATTTTATTTTTGTCATGATATGAACTGCGTGAGATGTACTGTGCTTGCTCCAGTCCTGACTGGACCTGTTGAAATATTACAGATGACTTTGAGGAGCTGTATCCCACCTATTACGGAGCAGGCTTAGACGACACACTTGAGCTGGACCCTCAGGAGGACCCAGCACTTGCTGATGACACTACCCCTATAGACTAGGCTAGTTCTATTTATCTTCATGTTATGTCAGATACACTTGTATATATTGGAGTTTGTACTCTGGATTTGTGGAGATGTTTATCTTAAATTTTTCAGCTATCTTTTTATCTTATATTTATCATCTGTGGATTCTGTGTTTCATCTATTCTATCGTATCGTACCTTCTTCTTTGGTTGTGATTGAGTTGTACTTATTTATGTCACCTCCATTCGGCATGTATAAACTGTACAAGTACCTTATAACTGTTAGATTTATGTGACCTAGGACAGTGTTCTACGGCCGATACTGCGGTATAGGCTGGACGTACCTACTTCTCGTGCCCTTACACTGGGTGCGGATCGTGACACATTTTTAGTGGTGGCCCATGCAGGTCGAGTTTATGTAGTGGTATTCGAAGTAGAGTATCACTACAGCCTGTAGTAGGATTAGGATATATTTTGAAGGTACTCAATCACATTAGAAAAAACTCTTAATCAGATTCCTGTTACCTAAAAAATTTGCTGCATTATTGTCTTTCCTTGAAAATAAACCATCCTCCCTTGATGTTATCGCTTCATTCTCAGTGATTGTCCTCTCGTTTTATCTGTCTTCAGGATGGTTATGGAGACGCGATCTCATCATCTCGATCGGGAAGACACTACTGAGGGGTCTACCACTCCTCGTCCTGATCAGCAGGGCCCCGAGACTGCAGCTCCTATTATGCCAGCTTAGGCTGGGATATCTGCAGCTTATGGGAGTGCACCTCTTCCTACTCCGAGACTTTCCTCAGTCATCCCGAACGTTCTTCAGCAGCAGTCGCCATCAGGATCAGAGGACGTAGAGCGGTTGTTCTCTTTCTTCCTCAGATAGTGGAAACTCAGTGGCAACAGTTGTTCAAGAGGGGACATGACATTCATGGAGTTAACAGCAGTGGAGGTCAGGCTAAGAGGCCTCACGTACAGATTCAGCATCAGTATCAGCAGGGCCCTGTTCAGCAGCACCTTCAGGGTCAGGGACGTGCATATTTCTACCAGGCATCCAGACAGCAGCAGGACGCTAGGTACAACTTCTGCAAGAAGGCGGGCTATGGGTAGAACGACTGCAGGATGAGGCTTGGCAGGTGTTTACTTTGTGGTTCAGCAGAGCATCGGTGTAGGGAGTGTCCAGAGAGCCAGATAGCAATGACTCAGGTAGCAGCAGGAGCTAGAGCTCCGACAGAGCAGTCGAGGGGACCACCATTACAGACGCAGCAAACCTCTAGACAGCAGCATATTACCAGTTGCCCTTTCTGTAGGAAACCAGGACACGATTGGAGTAAATTTCGAATGAGGTTAGGCAAGTGCCTATTTGCAGAGCATCATATCACCAGTTAAGAGAGTGTCCCAAGTTTCCTGGACGGACAGCTCAGGGAGCAGGAGCGAGGGCTCCGGTGAGCCAGCAAAAGGGACTACCCTTACAGACTCAGCAGCAAAGATTCGCGCAGCATCAGGTTGGAGAGGGCCAGCAGGGGTAAGCTTCCGCTATGGCAACTGAGGGTGCACAAGCAGTAGGAGAGCTTATCGCAGGTTCTGTTCATCTCATTTCGTTCCTTGTCATATTTTAACCATCTCGAAATTCAGTTTCGACATATCTTGCTTATCGTTCTTGTTCGTAGATAAATCTGATTCTTGGTATTCATTGTTGATTTTTTTTTGCCAAGATAAATCATATGGGCTAGGTCACCTCAGTTATGGGATCTAGAATCTTCGATAGTCATGTTAGCTGGCATAGTGAGGACATATAGTTAGATTTTGGACGTATTTCTCGGGTGTAGGAATTTAAGGTTTTCGCTATCAAGCATACGGTAATGCAAAAATTTTAAATACCATGATTCTAGAGGTATGTACCTTAGTCAAGGACTCTGTGATTATCGTAGCCTTGCTCACTAGCATGACGAAGACTCTGAGTAACATGATCTTGGACAGACGCATATGATTATCAGATTATATCTTGAGAAGGTTTTTAAATATATCATCTCTATCATAGCCTTCTGTTGTTATAAATTGTATTCCACCATCAAATAACATAGGAGTAGGGATATTTTTGTTTGTAGAACTTATTCATATGTAGTTCTTTCATAGTTTAATGATATGATGACCTGTTGGGTGTCTGTACCCTAGAGATGATAGTTAGCATTGGTATTAGAATAATAACCCATTGTAGATGATTCCCCTGACCAACCAATTTCCATATGGGATGTTAGTATGTCTTACAGCCTTGATAATTTATTATTTCTTCCCTTACCCATTCCAGTAAGGCACCCATGACCTTCATGTTCTACTCGGACACACCATCTTGTGCTTCATCATTATCACACGACTTTTCTGACACGCTAGACTCAGATACATAATTCACACTTCACACACTTGCAATTGACACTTTATTCCCTAGCTACTTAGGCATATAACCTACAAATTTGATCATATCCTACATATAGATGAACTACTGTACTACCTTAGTATCCTGTATACCTGAAGTGTCCACACTAATTGGCACTGCACCTTAGCATAGGCCCTGTACTTCACATAACATTTATTGCATATCCTTGATTCACATGCACTCATTCATTCCTGTACTTCACATACTTTCACCACTTGCATATCCTGTAGTATACCATAAAAACCATTGCATGTCCTGCCCCTTATTTTGGTTAATTGCTGCTTGTGCTAGTAAACCTCCATGTTAGGCTAATGCTATGTATTGTGTATATATTATAGGGATATATGTGATAAGTAATATGGGTTAAGGGGTTCTGCATTTATTATATAGATTAGGCATATAAGATGGTTAGTCTATATGTATGCATAGATGATACACTTAGAATAGTGTGGATTCTATGGGTTACATTAGAGATATATGGGTATTAGAGGGTAAGATATATAGGGTTATGTGGGGTATTTTAGAGTACGTATTATGGTTAAGGGTTAAAAGTTATGAGTCTAGTTTAATGTAGAGTATACATGTGTATGTTTGAACTTAGGATTTAGTTGGTCTTGATATTTTTAACACTATAGACTATTTAGGTCTAAACCCTGTAGAAGCATGGAAAAGAATAAAGAAAGATCCATGCGGCCGGGAAGCCCCATGCGGCTCAGAGAGTTCATGCGGCTCAGGGATCCATGCGGCTCAAGAGTCTATACGGCTCAAATAAGTTCCATGCAGCTCAGAGAGGAGCCACGTGGCCTACAAACAGCTCTCCCGTTTGTCCTTTACTGCATTAAATGCCTTGACGGCTGACAGCTCTGACAAGGTGACAGTTCTGACATAAAGATACCATTATGACTCCCTCATAATGGCAGACTCCTAGGGAAACGAACGAAATCTCTGACACGATCCCCCGAGATCCAGAAACTGTCATGCGGCCTTGACACGTGGATAGTCGCATGCGGCTCAAGTAGAGACCAGTTCATGCGGCTCAGGCCGAAGCTGTCCCATGCGGCTCAGACCGAAGCTATCCCATACGGCTCAGGCCGAAGCTGCCCCATACGGCTCACAAGGACTGTCTCCATGCGGTTCACGAAGAAGGCACCCATCATGCGGTCACCTACACTCATGCGGCTCAGATCATCACCATGCGGTTCAAATATTCAGGGGAGCCACTCTCAAGCAGCCTTGACACGTGGCTAGCCTTATGCGGCTCAATGAGGAGCAACCTTCCTGCGGCTCAGATTTCTGCAGTGGTTCGCGGTTAAGACACGTGGCATGATAGCGGGACACGTGGCATCAAATCGATCGAAATCCATTAACAAATCCCAATAAAATATTGGGATCAAATCGGATCATTTCCAATCAAGCAAATTAATGACACGTGTCGGGAAATCCGAGGTTGGCATGACAAATCAGGAAGATTTATGTCAATCATCATTAATTACCCACAAAAGATTTGATACAATCACATTTATTGCTCAAATCTCGTATATTCAAGATGAACGGCCCAGATCCAGTGATCCTTAGCGACCGACTTTTTAGAATGGGCAACCATTGCAAACCCTAATGATGCCCCCCACTATTATAAATAGCAAGGTGCCATTCCCTTGCGAGAGGATATATAGAAAAGGAGGAGATTCTCAGATAAAAAAAACGAAAGTGACATAGAGAGCCAGAGAGCTAGAGAGAATATACAGAGAGCAAAAGGAGAGCATTTCTTCACCAACGCCAAGCAGTTCTTCTACAGAGCCAGTGCACCCGATCGTCCAAGGAGTAAGGCAGAGCTGCCGTCGCTTTTCCGAGCCTCTACCGTCATCCTCCAGAATCTAAAATAAACAATTGTACTTAGATTGCTGTACCTAGGTTTTCGTCCCTAGGCTTTCTTTGTACAAGCGAGTTTGTATTGTGAGTCTAAGTTCAGTCCTCCGATAATTGTTCTGTTCTTTTACAATCAATGGCAAACACGATGGCGACTCTGCTGGGGACAAACTTCTCTACGACTGAGGAGTTGGTGACGCAATCGAATGCAGCCAAACTTGGCTCCACGCGACAGAAGATGGTCGTCCACTTCGACCAACAGGCGTTTGAATAAATGCTCTCTGAGGGAAGCGCTGGCCCGGTCCAGAAGTGAACCCGTACAAAGAAAGCTCGCAGCGAGCGGAGGCCAAAATTATTTGTTCCTCCCCAAGCTTTGGACGGAGTACTCTCTGCTACCCAAGACGGCAAAGGCGACTCTCATACGGCTCCACTTCAAGCCATAGAGGACTCTGCTGTCCCCAAGTCCGGCAGAGGAAAGTACTACGATGCTGGACTTGCAGGGACAAAGAGTGATTCTATGTGCCCCAAGAAGAAGCCGAACACTCATATAGCCAAGTCTGCCAACCGCATGCAGGATGCTCATGCGGCTGAAACTGCCAACTGCATGAAGAAGGTCTATGCGGCCAGATCATCCAGCCGCATGAAGAAAACTCATGCGACCGAGACTCCCATCCGCATGAAGAAAGCCTATACGACCACAACTGCCAGCCGTATGAAGATTATTGATTCCAGCCACATCATGCCTATTCCATGTGGCTCTGTCTTCGACCGCCTCTCCTATGGTCCTGATCTCTTGTACTCCCAAGAAGACATGTCTGATTCTCTCCAGCACCACTTAGACTTTTCTTACTATGTACCCTCACGCACTAGAGCGAAGAAGTCTAGGGCAGCACGAGCTTGGCAAGCTCGATCCACTGATCCGACCTCTGACCATCCGAGCATCCCGTATACTGTTATGCGGGCCTCTGATGGGAAGTTGTACAGAACCACTCGAGTCCAGCCCCCGGCGGCAAACGGACAGAGAGGTCCCCAAAAGTCTCCCAAAATCCAGGGAGCAAACATGGTCGATCCAGACCCTTCTGACTTGCGTGAGGCCATCCTCCACAAACGCAAGAAAAGAGAAGGTGCATCGGGGTACAAAGAGTCCTCCCACGGACGTTACTGCACCCAAGTCATCGTCAACTGCTGTTGCAACAACGCGACGATACGAGAAGACCGGCAGTCCGTCTTCCAAAGACTGCAACAACCATGTTCAGAGGATGAGTCACTTCCCGTCGTCTCCTACAACTCTGCTCAGAAAATCCCCGCCGATGGGAGAGGTAAGAAGACAAATGTTCCCAGCCCGAAGATTTCAACCACTATGACTAAGAGACTATCGTCTAAGCGGGTGCCCACCACCGGAGTTTTCCAAGGCACCCGTTCTAAGACGAAATCTGCTACAGTGGGAGATTCATCGTCCACACCATTGGGGGTTGCTGGAACTGGGGGTAGCACTCCTCCGAACCTCCACGACAATCCGATGTTCCAAGAAGACGAGCCAGGGGAAACAACTCTTCCATTAGATGCAGAAACCCCAACGTCCCCGAGGACGTCCACAACTCCCAAGATGAGGCAAACTCGGAAACTGGGGGTACTGTTTCTTCTGAGTCCGAACCAGAGGAAGACATTCCCACATACACCGATGATTTCTCATTACAGGGGTATGACTCGGAAGACACATCCTCCACCGTGCCATCCATCTCTCCTCACGTAAGGACGGTATTCATGACGGACAGCAACCAAGGTGGTTCCAGTGATCGCCAACGCATCGACACTCTGGAAGCCATATTGCACGCCTTGGTCAAGTCTGTAGACGAGATCAAAGCGGCCCTTCCAACCCTGCAAGGAGGGACGCCTGGCCAAACAAACGCGGGTCCCGCGGTCAATGAGGACTCAAATTCAGTGGTACCGAATCCGGGCAACAATCCTCCTGAAGTAACGGCCCCCACCGCTATGGATGAGGCCCGAGAAACGAGAAGATAGGTCCAGGAGCTCCGAGCCATGTTTCACGCTTGAGAAAACTCTCAAGACCTCAGAATAAGGCAACCGTACCCTGCTGTATGGAGGGATGTCCCCTTCCCGCCAAGATATAAGCCGTTCAACATCAACCCGTATGATGGCAAGACCTCCGCAAGTCGGTACATCACTTACTTCGAGGTCACCATCGACCATCTGCCCTATGACGATGCCATCCTCACACGATTATTCATTGAGGCTTTAGAAGGAGTCGCCTTCGACTGGTATCCAACCTGCCAGACAACTGCATCCACTCCTTCGCCGACTTCAAGCGCATGTTCTTGGAGAGATTCTATGAAGTAGGATAGGACGTCACGATGTCCACCCTCATGGACGTTGTTCAAGGGAAGAAAGAGCTGACAAGGAACTATATTGAGTGGTTTCGCCGAACCGCAATGAAGCTGCCCTCTGGAAACCCGGATTCCTCCTTAATTGAAATTTGCCAAAAGAGACTGCTTCCAACAATCAGCCTCTGGATGGGCGAAAGTCAATTCAAGGACTGGAAGACGTTTATCATCAGTGCCATAAGCGTCGAAGAACGATTGAAGAAGGCTCGCCAACTGGGATTGTACATCTCAGAAGGAGAGGACAAGGGCAGACGTCCTAACGCCAACACCAACAATGGGGGTAGCTCCACCAACAATCGAGACAACAAGGACAAGCAGGCTATGGTAGCCGACACAGCACAGAAACCTGAGCCAAAGCCGGCAGACAAATAATGGCCACAAATGACCTACTCCTTCGAAGACGGCCACGTCAAGCCCATCTTGGACATGCTCATACAAGGCGACAGAATTCAGCTTCCTCTACCAAGACGAAAACCTCGGCCGACAGAAATAGAGAACCCAAAGTACTGCCATTACCACCGCTACGTTCACCATGCTACACACGACTGCTACCAACTAAAACGGTACATCCAAAATCTCATCAATTCGAACACTCTGGCCATCGATTTCGAAGAGGTAACTGTGGCAGCCAATATGGTGTCAGTACAATTTGGCAGCTTTCCTCCAACAGAAACTCAAGACGGTGTGGTCCCCATCCCTCTGGCAACAATAGAGATTACTAATCTTCCACCTCTTCGAGATCAGGCTGCTGGTCTAGTGCCCCTCACCACATCACGAGGGGAGGTCATGTGGATCTATCCAGACTTGGTATCTGAAGTAACTCAGTCCACACCATCTTCCATTCGCAAGAAGAAGAGTAGAAAAGTCAGATCCTGCCACACAATCTCGATAGATATCGAAGAAGTCACAGCTGTCGTTACTCGATCTGGGGCACAATCCCAACCTGTGGCTGATAACTCGGCTGAAGATCATCAGCCCGCTACAACTGACACTCCGGGACCTTTTCAGCCTCCGACGACCGACAAGCCTAGGCCGAAGGAGACTCGCTTTGACAAATCCCTCCGAAAAGAGGCACCACAGGGGCTGGAGAGGCCCTACAACTTTGATATCTTGGCGCAATTGGCCAACACACCGGCCAAGTTGTCATTATACGAGCTTCTGAGACTCTCGAAGGATATTCGTGCGGCTTTGAGCGATGCACTCCAAAACACCGACGTATACCTGGCTCAGGTTAACCTCACGGGAGAAATCCCGCCTGCAGATCTCTAAGACAGCGCCTGCACGGGAGCGATACCCAATATTGTCTTCACTCTGCAGGACATGTCCATCAAAACCAACCTACACGATCGCCCGTTATACTACACCGGATACATCGGCGACGTAAAAGTGGATCGGATGCACATTGATCCTGGCTCTTCCATAAGCATTATCCCGAAGGGTCTGTTACATCACCTCCGTATCCCTATGCATCGCCTGACGCCTACAAGCACCACCATCAACGGTTTTAATTCGGGTAGGAGCTACCCAATTGGGAAGATTCGTTTGAAGTGTCAAATTGGCGATCTCCAATCGGAAGTCACCTGTTACGTCATAGATGCAGACACTTCTTATAACATCCTTCTGGGGCGCCCTTGGATACACAATTATATGATCGTGCCTTCCACACTGCACCAATGCTTCAAGTATGTCGACAAATACGGCTTCGTGAGGACAGAATTTGCCGACATCGATCCCTTTAAAGGGGTCAAATCCTACTACTCAGACTCTTGCATGTACGAAAAGTCAAAGAGGCACCTTTGTGAAGGAGATGAGCATGCTCGTACCGAGACAGCCACAGGATTAGAAGAACCTCCGACAATCCACCTCCAAGCTCGTAAACCTGGCAGATCCGCACCCCTTACAGCCACTCTACGTAAGGTCGCAATCAGCCTCTCGGCACAAGAAGAGCAAATGATAATCCGGCTGCCAAGGTCTGGCCAAGTGCCAAGACCCACAACGGAGCCACTGACAATCAGGCTGCCGAGAGTCGGCCAGCCGCAAATGGAGAAGCTCAATCCCTCCGACAAGCCAATGACGATACCCCTTCCCAAGAAGAGTCGTCACCCCGATG
>JANAVB010022141.1:0-25849 GCA_029216955.1 Iris pallida
TAAATTTTAATTGTAGTTTTTAATTTTTTTAATTTTTACTTTTTAATTTTTAATTTAATTTTTTACTTTTTAAGTATTTTACTTCAAAATTTTTAATTTTTAATTTTTAATTTTAGTTTTTAAATTTTTAATTTTTTATAAATTTTAGTTTTTATATTTAATTTTAGTTTTCAGTTTAAATATTTATTTTAAATTTTTAATTTTAGTTTTTAATTTTAGTGAGTCCTGTTTTCGATCAAATAAAAACAAATTTACTTAAGACGCGGATTTATAGACCATTCTGGTAGTTCGACTGGAATTTTTGTTTCAGTATTTCCGGAATATGAGCGTGTGACTTGTTATAATTGATCCTATAGATAAAGAGAAAGAACCTGTCGTCTCTCAAGATGAGTCTATCTCGTCAGAATTGATTCTAGTATCTGAAGCACGGATATAGAATAGATCAAGAAAAAAGATAGTATCTTAATATTAATTTTTATTTTACTTTTTAATTTTTAAATTTTGTTTTTACGTTTTACCTTTACTTTAAATTTTAAATTTTAAATTTTAAATTTTAAATTTTTAGTTTTTACATTTAATTTTATTTTTAATATTTAATATTTAATTTTAGTTTTTAATTTCAAATTTTTAATTTTTAATTTTTAATTTTTAATTTTTAATTTTTAAATTTAATTTTTAATTTTTAATTTTTAATTTTTATTTTAATTTTAATTCTAATTTCTAATTTCTAATTTCTAATTTTTAATTTCTAATTATAATTTTGAATTTCTAATTTATGTTTTCATTTTCTATTTTCTTTTGAATTTTGAATTTGAATTTGAATTTTTAACTTTTAATTTTTAATTTTTAATTTTTAATTTTTAATTTTTAATTTGTTTTTAATATTAAATTTTGAATATTATTTTTTAATTTTATTTTTAATTTTAAAATTTATTAACTTTATAATTTATAATTTAGAATTTAGAATTTCTAATTTATAATTTTAGTTTTAATATTTAGTTTTTAATTTTTAGTTTTTGACTTTTCATTTTAAATTTTAAATTTCAATTTTGAATTTTGAATTTTGAGTTTTGAGTTTTGAATTTTGAATTTTTACTTTTTACTTTTTAATTTTGAATTTTGAATTTGATATTTTAGTTTTTAATTTTTAAATTTAAAATTTTAAATTTAAAATTTAAAATTTTGCTCTTTAATTTTTAATTTTATTTTAATTTTTAATATTTAATCTTAATTTTTAATTTTAATTTTATACTTTATATTTTTAATTTTAATTTTTTAGTTTTTAGCTTTTAATTTTAAATTTTAAATTTTTAAATTTTAAGTTTTTAAATTTTAGTTTTAATTTTAATTTTTAAATTTTAATTTTTAGGTTTTAGTTTTTAATTTTTAATTTTTAATTTCAGTTTTCAATTTTAAATTGAAATTTTAATTTTAATTTTTAGTTTTTAGTTTTTAATTTTATTTTGTAGTTTCTAGTTTTTAATTTTTAGTTTTTAGTTTTCACTTTATAGTTTTTTATTTTAATTTTTAATTTAGTTTTAATATTTAATTTTAGTTTTAAATTTTAATATTTCATATTTAAGTTTAATTTTAATTTTTTAACTTTTTAGTTTTTAATTTTAATTTAACTTTAAATTTTAAATTTTAAATTTTAAATTTTAAATTTAAATTTTAAATTCTAATTTTTAAATTTTTAGTTTTAATTTTTAATTTTTAGTTTTTAGTTTTTGATTTTAATTTTTAATTTTTAATGTTTAATTTTTAATTTTTAATTTATGTTTTTATATTTAATTTTAATTTGTAATTTGTAATTTTAATTTTAGTTTTTAATTTTTAATTTTTAAATTTTTAATTGTTAATTTTTAATTTTTAATTTTTAATTTTTAATTTTTAATTTTACTTTTTAGTTTTTAATTTTTAATTTAAAATTTTTAATTTTTAATTTATTGTTTTTAATTAATTTTTAATTTTAATATTTAATTTTTTAATTTTAATTTTACTTTTTAATTTTTAATTTTTAATTTTAATTTTGAATTTTATTTTTAATTTTACTTTTAGTTTTTAATTTTTAATTTTAACTTTTTAATTTTTAATTTTTACTTTTTAGTTTTTTGAGTTTTAATTTTTACTTTTTAATTTTAAATTTTTAGTTTTACTTTTATTTTAAAATTTTAAATTTTAATTTAAATTTTAACTTTTCAATGTTAAATGTTAAATTTTTAATTTTAAATTTTTACTTTTAAATTTTTAATTTTTTAGTTTTTAGTATTTAGTTTTAAAATTTTAAATTTAATATGAATTTTAATTTTTAATTTTTAATTTTTACTTTTTAGTTTTAATTTTAAATTTTAAATTTTAAATTTTATTTTTAGATTTTAGTTTTTAATTTTTAATTTTAATTTTTAATTTTTAATTTTTAATTTTTAATTTTTAATTTTTAATTTTTAATTTTTTAATTTTTAATTTTTAATTTTTAGTTTTAAATTTTTAATAGCATCCCGTATATAATATAAGTCGTTTTCAGGGTTTGGTTTTTAAATTGTACAACATTATTATTTGTGTTTCCAAATCACTGTTCAAGTAGATAAGCCAATAGAACGTGTGAAGCCCGCTTTCTGGTTTTTAGACTAATTATTGGATATTTATATCAATTAGGATTATTAGTTTAGTTTGGGGTTATTATTATTATTATTATTATTGGTATTATTATTGTTATTATTATTATTTAAGTCGGATCAGGAAAATATTATTTTTAAATTAATCATTGGATTTTTTATTGTGGCCCTGCCCAGATCCCGTGCCCGGGGTCCGACTCCGAGTTCGAACCCGGTTTCCCGAAACCCAACTCAGTTCCGAACCGTCCTTATTTTCCTTTGTTTAAAATCCTGATAATTATTATATATAAAAAAAACAAATTTCTCCCCCACGAATTGGCCTGGTCCCCCCGACCAGGCCAGCACCCCCTACTCCACCTCACGAATAGCACTGCCCCATACATTTTTCCCACTCCTACAAACACTCCACCACCACACACTTCTTCTCCTCTTTCCTTATAAACCAACTCACCACCACCATTTTCCTCAGAACTCTCTCTCTTTCACCCCCCACTCTCCCCAAGCTCCCACCTGACCAGAGCCCCGACCAACCAGAGCTCCGGCGCCAGCTCCGTCGACCACCGCTCCCCTCTCGGCACGATCCCCGCGGCCGCCTCCTGGCCGCGCCCAACTCCGGCCGACCTCCAGAGCCGTCCAACCCCGTGCCCTAGCCGATCCCGTCCAGCCGAGCCCGCGCGCCCTCCGGCGCCACCTACCCGCGCAACCGCCGGCGCCCCTCCGGCGACTCCGCCAGCGCCCGACCCGCGCGGCCTCCCTCTCCGCGCCATCCGACTCTGGCCCCAGTGGCCCCGCTGCCCCGAGCGCCGCCCCAGCGGCCTCCCGCCGGACCCCCGACCGGCCCCGCACCCCGTCCAGTGAACCACCGTGCCAGATCCCTCCGCCAGGCCGCTGTGCCCTAGGCCGAGCGTCCCACGGTGGCCGCCCCTGGCCGTCTCCGGCGTAGCCGCCCCGCCTCCTCTCCGGTTTCCCCGAGCTCAGACGTGCCCTAGTCGAGCTCCAAGCCCGTCCCGCTTCCCGGTGACCCGCGGATCCGAGTCCGGCGCTGTCCCAGATCCGAGCCATGCCCCCGGCAGTGACAGCGCTGTCCGCGCTTTCCTGGGTCGCCGCCCGCGCTTTACCCTTGCAAATTTTTACTGTCCCGAGCTATCCGAGACACACGAATTCAGCCCCTATTCTTTGCATCTGAGAGCTCTAGCCGAGCAACCCAAGGTATATCTCGTGTCCCCGTGTCCCTACCTTAGTGTCGATGATGATTCGGTCCCCGATCCCGTTACGGGATTCCGTTTAGACGATTTCGATTTCGGATATTTCTGAAGTTCATTTCGGTAGAAATTGTACTGTGATTGGTTTTGGTTTTAAGCTTTGTGACTTCTCGAAAATTCCGAGTTAGTTCGGCAATGCTCTGTGACTTTCGGATTTAGTTCAGTGGTTTGGAGACCTTCGGTTAGTTTCGGAATTTCCAAACTATTATGTGGGTTCTGTGATATTTTCGGGTTTTCCGAATTTCTTTTGGGAATGTTCTGTGTTTGGTTTATATATATTTATTTTGTGGTGGGAATGAATTCATGGGTTATTTCCCTGGTTTGGGATATTATTTGTGTGGTTGGCACAATTTTCCAGTATTGGGTTATTCCAGATATAGAGGAAATGATGTCCAATTTTCGTAAAACTATATATATACATATGATTTTCAAAACTGGTTTTCCAAAAAAAGGGTTTATTAAATGAATTTTTCGGGCGACGACCGTACCGGTCAGTCGGGCTCTAGTGAAATGCAAACGAAACCAGTCATTCTGGACGTTGAGGCATTAGCTAAGAATGATAATTGGACCAATCTGAGACTCTTTAATATTATATTTATATTTATAATTATTTTCAGAACGGGTGTTGATGCTAGTATTTTTGGTGCAGGGCTTCGGCCTGCTGAATGGACCGCTTCCCGGCATTCAGGATTCACCTGAGTTTTATTATTACTTCTAAATTCATTTATGTAAATAATTGTAAGGGCATAAGCCCAGTTTTCTATTTTCTTTGCTGCGACCCTGTATTGCGTAGAATAGATTTTATTTACTTTCTGGGATATTGGTTTGTCGGTAAACTCGTAAAATACTAAAAAGACATTATTTTGGATATAGAAAATTATAACATTTTTCTCACATTAAATAATTAGTAAAATTACAAGTTTGTATTGTTTAAACAAATTCACATCTTCTCATTTAAGAAAAACCTAGTTTTATATATATTATGAAAAAAATACAAAATTTTGCCAAATTAACCGGTAATTGCCATTTTTCCAATTAATCAATAACCGACTTATTTTAATTAAATAATAACGAACGTAGAATTGCGATGTTAGACGATTTCCGGTAGAATAATTAATAAACTTAAAATCTGACTAGGGTCTGCTTTTAGAGATTGTAACTAGCACACCTAGAATGGTTTCATTATGGTTCTAAGCCAAGGTTCTCAACTGTAGGATCTCGGAGACGAACCTGACATCTTCCTCGAACCGACTTTTTCGATCCAGTCAATTAACAGAGGCAAGTTACGTTTATGTTTTCTTGTATTTTATTTAGTAATTGTCAAGCTGCATGTTTAAACCACATTGCTACACGGAACCCTCTCCTAGGGTTCAAATATTGATTGATATTGATTGTGGGAATTGGGAGAAATAGTGTAACGTTTATGGCCAATACCCTCCCTATATTGCATGATTGTGCGAGCTTACCCCTCTTACACACGGGGATAAGCTGTATCGCGTCGCTAGGACGCTATTGTATAACCCAAGTCGGTCATAGACGATTACACATTCAAATCATATTGTTTTTAATCGTAGAATTACTGGAAAATATTGTTTCAACTGTTTAGCCTGCACTTTTCCATTATTACTTGAAATATGAGATACATATTCGTACTTGCTCCCTCCTGACTGGAGACAACATTTTTAGGTGATATTGAGGATGCTGAGCTATTGTACAATAGCTACTTTCGACCCGATTTTGTACCCTGTGGTGTTGCCAGAGTCCCCATTGGAGGACGCAGGACCTGGGGCCGACGAGCCGACCACTTAGCTAGTCATTTCCAGTTTTCTAGTTTTGTTATTTTGGAGTTTTGTTAATTTTGATTTCAGCAGTTTATTTCAGTTCTTTCATTTCCAGTTGTACTTTTCAATTTGTTGAATAAAAGTTTTAAAATTTTCGTATATTGAGTTGTGACAAAAGTATAGATGTTGTTGTGAATACCTGCATATAGAACAGCTTACTGCCGCCGTCTCACAATGGTGCAGGCTGGGCATGATCCGGTTCGACCCAATAATTTTGTGATCGGGTCGTGACATATTTTTAGTGGTGGCCCATGCAGGTCCTGAAACAACAACTTAGGAAAATATACCTAGAAATAATTAGAACACTAGAACATTGATTTGTCACAACATAGGACCGAAATATATTATAAATAAATATTTTTGTTTGTTATAGACTGGTAGGCTACCTTGCTTATGTTTTGCATTCTAAACCTTATCCAGCATAGGCCGATTGTATGGTGGACTATTTTACTATCTACTTTACTTTCTTGATTTTATATATCTTTTAGTGTCCCTTGGCTTCCAGAGGTTATTTTCCTCCATATCCTTATCACACTCCAGCATTCCTTAGCATCCATACTCTTTTGTTATTATGGATTAGGATTAGATTTTTCCAAACCTATTTCAAAATTTTCAATTAGTTGACCAAATCATACTTCTCTATCTTTATTTAGAATCTAGATCTATTTCACTATTTAGAGTTTCAAATTCTCCTTTAGCAAACTTGGAAAACTTTTATCTATCCAGAGTATTTTTACTGACTAGTGTATCCAACCATTTATCTTGACATTATTTTCAATTGACTTTCTTGGGACCAATCCCGAACCAAATTCTTCTGGAACCATAAAAGCCCCAAGGTTAATTATTACCAAAAGAATTGGTTCAACTTAACTTGTTCACGAATCTTCCAAGGAAATTATTTTCCAAAAAAATAATTCCAATATTGATTGATATTTTCTAAGTTATTCTAAGACCAAGAATATTTTCATTTGTTGATTTCCTCCACTCAATTCGAAACCTTACTCTCCCTAGACAACTTCTTGATCAATTCAAGGCCTAGAAAGCTTTTAAACTCAATGCTTGAGTATCATGAAGCACGAACGGTCAGAGAATTGATTCCATCCTAATATTGAATTTTCTTTAGTCATTGGAAAACTTTTTGAATTGTTGAAATATCCCTTTGAAATTCCATGGACAAAGTTAAGAAAATATTCAGTGATCTAATATGGTTTCGCACATATGCGTCGCAACCATCTATTTGAATTATAGAAACTACGAGTATACTGCAGCCAGTTGTGCACTGGCGGGACATAGACTCTAAGTTGAAGTGATTCAGGTGTTGATAGGTTTTTGGATATTAATGAGACTACGTCCTAAATGCATCAAATTTGTCTCCTATGTTGTTCAGCCAGGAAATGGATAAAGTTGATAGACTACTCGAAACCCTATCACTAACCAAGTTATGGAGCCAAATTTTACTGCAGTCAGATGCACTCTGGCGAGACATGAATTTGAGGCAAAGTGACTTCGGATATATTTGGGTTTTCGAATATTATTAAAACTATATCCATAAATATGGTTGTCCTTTCTGCACCATCAAATTATTCTGACTATTGTCTGATTAAAGGATTTGTATTTTTTTTTTAAAAAATGGCTTTCCATTTTCAGTAATCTCTTATCACAGCCAGAAAGGATCGATTCTCTAAAAAAAAAAAATTGTACTTGATTTTTCCTAGAACTATTTAGGACCATATCAACCTCTTTTGACTCAATCTCTTCCCGTTTCAACCTTAGTACGTTGTATATATATTTTTATTGATTTATTCTTTTATTATTATTATTATTATTATTATTATTATTATTATTATTATTATTATTATTATCTTAGTTACATATTCTGGAAGCTGTTGATAGTTGTGGTTAGCTTTATATATTAAATAGTGGATGACTATATGTATATAGTTGATAGCTATATACGGGGGAAAACATAGATTGCTACTTATCTCATTCCTTGTAAGGAATCCTTGGGATTAATATTAGAAGCTAAAGGGAAGAAAAGATAGAAGAATGCCTGGAGTAAGCTAGTCTTGAGAGAGTAGTATATTTTAACTTGTGACTTATTCGGGTTAGAACCGTTGGTAGTGCTCGCCAGTGCCTAAACCTCATTTAAACAAATGAAGGATATTTGACGGTTTTAAGTTTTATGATTAAAGGAAGAGTTATCGGAAGATAGACGAAACGTAGGTAGAGTTTAGGATTTGGTAATGTTCTCCCATATAGGAAGTGAATTTGGATATATATATATATATAAAACATGTGAAAATAATGATCAAGTAAAGGATCAACTTTTATGGTTAGATGACTACTATACCTAGAAGGGACGGATATAGCCATGGAAAGAATAACACAAGCAATGGAATGATAGGTTCTAGAGAAGGAATAAGCAGAGAGGAATTGAGATAAGACCATTGGCATACAACTTTGGAAAGGAGCAATTGAATTTACAATTTCTACCAAACATTGGAGGCTCATATTGGTTATGGTAAGAACGATTGGGATTCTGTGGTATTTTGCTAATGCGTTTGGATGAGAACGGTTGATAGATGCATGGTTAAAGATTAAAAATTGATTAATGATTGTAATTCTGTCAATTGATTTCAAGAATTAAATTTTCTTTATTTTAAGTCATGGATCAACTTAAAAGAATTTTCTAAGGATTTACTATGGCAAGGGAAGATTATAATTTTGATGTAGTCAGTTTTGGAAGACCGGCTGACAATTGGAAGCTGATGTCTATAAAATATTTTGATCGAGAGAAATACTTGAAATTTGAAATACCTTTGGCATACGAGCTACATACAACGACGGAAGAAAATTGGATTTAGGTGATTTACAATTTCAATACCTTGGCGGCTGCCTTAGTTTTCTGTAGATGCTTAGAGTTCAACTAGTTTAGCAAGTTAGAAATTGGATTTTTGCATGGGGTATTAATAAGATTGATATTTTGTAAGTTATTTTTCGCATATCCTATCGTTGATCCTTGAAATAGTGATACGATATTTTTCTATCTCCTTTGGTTACCACTCAGTCCTCAATGGAACTATCTTATCCGATTACATTCTAATCATAGATATATTATTCTATCATCCTCGCTATCCTCCCATCATACAACTTGTTGAGTTCTCCTTAGTCATAAACATTCCATTTTGATCTAGAATTTTAGTCCCTTAACTCAGAAGATTTTATCATTCTCGCATTCTTAATAAATTGTTGACGTTCGTTTCTTTCTTGCCTTTGCTGTTTCACGAGACCTCACTTTCTCCTACTTTTGATCATGATTGTACCTAGATTTTTCTCGTGCCTAAAATAATTTTGATCACAACGACATTCCAATCCCATCTCAGATCATATCTAGATAATTCTGATCGTACTGATATTTTATCATTGTACCTAATGATCATGCATAGAACCCGATCGTGCCTGATGATTTAATTCCATGTTTGATCAAGGTTAAATGATTTTTGATTGTACCCCGGCCCTTATCTTTGAAATTTTGAGGACAAAATTTTCTAAGGAGGGAAGGTTGTGAAACCCGCTTTCTGGTTTTTAGACTAATTATTGGATATTTATATTAATTAGGATTATTAGTTTAGTTGGGGTTATTATTATTATTGGTATTATTATTGTTATTATTATTATTTAAGTCGGATCAGGAAAATATTATTTTTAAATTAATTATTAGATTTTTGATTGTGGCCCTGCCCAGATCCCATGCCCGGGGTCCGACTCCGAGTTTGAACCCGGTTTTTCGAAACCCAACTCAGTTCCGAACCGTCCTTATTTTTCTTCTTTTAAAATCCTGATAATCATTATATATAAAAAAACAAATTTCTCCCCCACGAATTGGCCTGGTCCCCACGACCAGGCCAGCACCCCCTACTCCCCCTCACGAACAGCACTCCCCCATACATTTTTCCCACTCCTACAAACACTCCACCACCACACACTTCTTCTCCTCTTTTCTTATAAACCAACTCACCACCACCATTTTCCTCATTCCTTTTCCTCAGAACTCTCTCTCTCTCACCCTCCACTCTCCCCAAGCTCCCACCCGACCAGAGCCCCGGCGCCAGCTCCGTCGACCACCTCTCCCCTCTCGGCCCGATCCCCGCCGGCCGCCTCCTGGCCGCGCCCAACTCCGGCCGACCTTCAGAGCCTTCCAACCCCGTGCCCTAGCCGATCCCGCCCAGCCGATCCCGTGCGCCCTCCGGCGCCACCACCCGCGCAACCGCCGGCGCCCCTCCGGCGACTCCGCCCGCGTCCGACCCGTGCGGCCTCCCTCTCTGCGCCATCCGACTCTGGCCCCGTGGCCCCGTTGTCCCGAGCACCGCCCCAGCGGCCTCCCGTCGGACCCCCGATCGGCCTCGCGCCCCGTCCAGCGAACCACCGTGCCAGATCCCTTCGCCAGGCCGCTGTGCCCTAGGCCGAGCGCCCCACGGTGGCCGCCCCTGGCCGTCTCCGGCGTTGCCGCCCTGCCTCCTCTCCAGTTTCCCCGAGCTCGGACGTGCCCTAGTCGAGCTCCAAGCCCGTCCCGCTTTCCGGTGACCCGCAGTTCCGCGAATCCGAGTCCGGCGCTGTCCCAGATCCGAGCCGTGCCCCGCGGCAGTGACAGCGCTGTCCGCGCTTTCCTGGGCCGCCGTCCACGCTTCACCCTTGCAGATTTTTACTGTTCGAGCTATCCGAGACACACGGATTCAGCCCCTATTCTTTGCATCTGAGAGCTCTAGCCGAGCAACCCAAGATATATCTCGTGTCCCTGTGTCCCTACCTTAGTGTCGATGATGATTCGGTCCCCGATCCCGTTACGGGATTCGGTTTAGACGATTTCGATTTCGAAAATTTCGAAGTTTATTTCGGTAGAAATTGTGCTGTGATTGGTTTTGGTTTTAAGATTTGTGACTTCTCAGAAATTCCAAGTTTGTTCGCCAATGCTCTGTGACTTTCGGATTTAGTTCTGTGGTTTGGAGACCTTCGGTTAGTTTCGGAATTTCTGAACTAATATGTGGGTTCTGTGATATTTTCGGGTTTTTCGAATTTCTTTTGGGAATGTTCTGTGTTTGGTTTATATATATTTATTTTTTGGTGGGAATGAATTCATGGGTTATTTCCCTGGTTTGGGATATTATTTGTGTGGTTGGCACAATTTCCCAGTATTGGGTTATTCCAGATATAGAGGAAATGCTGCCCAATTTTCGTAAAACTATATATATACATATGATTTTCAAAACTGTTTTTCCAAAAAAAAAGTGTTTATTAAATAGATTTTTCGGGCGACGACCGTACCGGTCAGTGGGCTCTAGTGAAATGTAATCGAAACCAGTCATTCTGGACGTAGAGGCATTAGCTAAGAATGATAATTGGACCAATCTGAGACTCTTTAATATTATATTTATATTTATATTTATAATTATTTTCAGAACGGGTATTGCTGCTAGTATTTTTGGTGCAGGGCTTCGGCCTGCTGAATGGACCGCTTCCCGGCATTCAGGATTCACCTGAGTTTTATTATTACTTTTAAATTCATTTATGTAAATAATTGTAAGGGCATAAGCCCAGTTTTCTATTTTTTTTGCTGCGACCCTGTATTGCGTAGAATAGATTTTATTTATTTTTTGGGATGTTGGTTTGTCGGTAAACTCGTAAAATACTAAAAAGACATTATTTTGGATATAGAAAATTATGACATTTTTCTCACATTAAATAATTAGTAAAATTATAATTGTATTGTTTAAACAAATTCACATCTTCTCATTTAAGAAAAACCTAGTTTTATATATATTATGAAAAAAATACAAAATTTTGCCAAATTAACCGGTAATTGCCATTTTTCCAATTAATCAATAACCGACTTATTTTAATTAAATAATAACGAACGTAGAGTTGCGACGTTAGACGATTTTCGGTAGAATAATTAATAAACTTAAAATCTGACTAGGGTCTGCTTCTAGAGATTGTAACTAGCACACCTAGAATGGTTTCGTTATGGTTCTAAGCCAAGGTTCTCAACTGTAGGATCTCGAAGACGAACCTGACATCCTCCTCGGAACCGACTTTTCCGATCCAGTCAATTAACAGAGGCAAGTTACGTTTATGTTTTCTTGTATTTTATTTAGTAATTGTCAAACTGCATGTTTAAACCATATTGCTACACGGAACCCTCTGTAACACCCAGTTTTTCAGATGAGGGTAATTTTGAAATTTTGTAATTATAATTATTATTTATTGATAATTATTTTATATTATAATTTTTGGTAATTTTTAATCATTTTTAAACTATTTAAAATTATGACTTGTGATTTTGACATTTTACTATTGTTTTGTTTTAATTTCGAGGAATTTATCACCCCCAGTTTTCAGGAACATGAGTATTTTTATCATTTTGTATTTTTGAAATATTTTTGAAATTTATTTTATTATTTATGATATTTTTTTGGGATTATTTGAGTCGGGTTCGAATTTCAACTCAATCCGACTTGAAACGGGGACCCGGGGGTAGTTTGACTCTAGTGGGACCCACACACTAGTTAGGCATGGCCCACATGATATTAATTTTAGTCCACATGATAGAAATATTTTAGTTAGAGGTTAGACTAATTATTATGGATAAGGTTAGTGTGATTAGAGACTTTAGAATGACTAATTTAGCCCCAACCAATTAGCCCTTTCCTAATACTCATAGAATAGGTTAGTGGGGGCATTTTAGACCTTACCATAATAGGACAAATAGCCCATATGGCCAGCCACTTTGGGAGAGGATAGGCTCAAGTTCATTTCATTATTCTCATCCACACTCTCTCTCTTGTTCTTCCCCAAATTCCTAGAGAGCAATCCCTAGCAATTTCTCCACCAAATCCTTCCATTTCGCCACCAAATCTTCTTCTTTCCTTCTCCATTCTAGCCAAGGAGGAAGCTACCCAAGTTTGGGAGGATTCGGAGCTCGTTCGTGTCCTTTTGGAATCTCTACGTGTCGGTGTCGCTCCGGGAAGGCTTTTCTTCGATTCGATCTACCGGGAGGTATAAATCCCTTCTCCTTTTCATTTCCTCATGCATATATGTCTATTTTGAACCCATAGGAATGACCCCCATGGTTGTATCTCCATTTGTGTCTATTTCGTGTCTATTTGGAGGTCATAGGAGTGTCCTTTGTGTTGTGGTTGTGTCCATGTGGGAAAATCCCAAATTTGGACACACTATGTGTTGTTGTTATGTATGAATAAATTATTACATGTTTAATCTCATATTTTTGTATTGGAGATGTGTTCTATAGTGTCTCATATATATATATTAGTGTAGAGAGTGAGTTCTTTATATATTATGTTATATACTTGTGTTTTTTTGTCTCAAACTACCCAAATTCGTCATGATTTTTATCCACGTTTTTAATTTCAGCCCTAACTTAGAAATGTCATAACTTCTAGCTCAAAGCTCGGTTTAATCTCTCTCTTTTTTTTAAAAGAAGCGTATTGAAGTTAGCTTTCCAAAAACATGTATTAATAGGCCTAATTCTTTCTGTAACTTTCTGGAGAATTATTTGAGTGTCAGCTGTACGAAAGACAAACGCGTTCTCGGTATTTTCGCGATTTCGGGAGTTTCCGGAAACGAAAACGCGATCCGTTTGAAGTTTCGGAAAGCTAACACATAGATCTATAACATACTTTAATCCTAGATTTTAATTCTTGCTGAGATGGTACAGTATTGATTATTAGTAGGAGTTACTATTCGGCATATGCATTTTGTGCACCCTTGTGTGTAATATAATGTTCTATTTGATTTTAACCCATGTTAATATATATACATTATGTAATTAAATAGAGAATGCAAGCATGAGTAAATGGTTAAATAAATGATGTATGAGGTGTAAGTATCATATCTAATGTAAGCATGTATAAGTATGGCTTGTAATGAATATGTAGGTTCCATAGTATGTAATATATGTAAGCAATGCATAATTGCATGAATGAAAGAATGATATACAATGCATGCATGAAAGTATATAATGAATGCTAGATATAAATGCAAGGCATATATGTAATGATAGATATGAATACATAATGTATAAATATTGTAAATGCAATATCAGATTTTATATGTAGACATAGAACCAATGCATGAGCTGTATGCATATGGGATGTTGGCTTCATGGCAGATTTCAGATAACATGGTTCATTTTATGTGGTTAGTTACACCAGTTTATGGGATAGCTCACTTTAGTTTATATGTAAATGTGGAACTAACTGAGAATGAACTTCACCCTCTGCACAAAGACACCCCCCTCTATATCAACCACCATGCCATGTAACCCTTCTCTAAATGATTGCTATAATATATATAGATTTATGTAAAGTATAGATGCATGTTAGTTACAACTTAAATAGTCTCTACTCTAATGTATCTAGATGTATACTTGTAGCTATGCATGTTAAGTATAATACATATGTAATGTTGATGGGTTAGCTTTGTGCCATGTGTAGTGTAAACTCATAACTAGTGTTGATTTCTCTTTTCATGTACACCTCCATGTTCACACACACACACATAGCTTTACATGTTAGTTCTTTTCTCTTATATATATATATATATATATATATATATATATATATATATATATATATATATATATATATAATGTTGAATATGCATGAATGTGATGTATCTTGATATGTGACTTGTGTTGGCTTGTATAGCCTTGGATTTATATGGTGTGTACTAGCTAGGGTAGACTTGTTAGTCCTAGTGAGACTTGACTGGACTAGGATGGACCTAGTTGACTAGAGTGTTGACCTAGTTGACCTAGACAGTTGACCAGGTTTGACTTAGAGTTGACTTTGACCAAGATTGGCCTAGAAATCATGTAGATTGCATCATAAACTTTATTTACCTTATTTTAAACATATTATAACCTGTACTGCTCTATTTAGGACATTGTGACTCTGGTACAGGCATCTGATATTACACTACTCTTTTCAGAGTAGCAGGCGAGTACATTCTCTGATAGTTCTCTCATTTATTTGTCAATTACTGTCCTTCAGTTCTAGTTAGCTGTATGTGATTCTCTGTTACAAACACGTATTTTTATTTCTGAATCCATGTATACGACACACATACTTACTCGTCTTATCTCTATTATTCGAATCACCATACGAATTACTATTCGAACCACCTATTCGTATCTTCATATGTTGGTTGGACTTTTATTCGAATGATGTGTCGGATTTTGGATTCATTTGTATTAGATGGACGGAGAAATACTTGATTAGACATGTGAACATTCCCACTATTCGAACCACCCCCTGTGAATATATTCGAACGATAGCCATTCCACACCCGGCCAGGTGTGTGATGTGCCGTATTTACCCTTAGCCGTTTACATGTCTAACTAAGTATTTTAAAACACACTTGGAGAATTTATTCGAATCATTATTAGAACATTATGTGAATCACTATTCGTATCACCTTATTCGTATCACCTTATTCGATTCACCTTATTAGAATTACATTCGACTCATCTTATATTAGATTCACATTGGGATTACACTCGACTTATATTGTACCATCTGAACTCATTATGTTATTCTAGTTCAGCTAGATCTTATTTTACAGTCTTCTTTGCTATGCTTCTCTTCTTGTTTAGTTACTTACTTTCTTTGTACTTTATCTGTCTCTCTATACCATCACCTGAAAATTAAACTGCCATATTCATCAATACAACTGCCTATAACTGCTTCATAGTTCTCTGTCATTTACTTGGATTTTCTAGATGAGATTGTGCTCGTTCCTGTCCTGACTGGACCTGTTAAAAATATTACAGATGCTTGCCCTGAGGATATTTGCCCTACTTGCCTTGGAGCAGGAGATGACTTAGCTACCTATGGCCCCGACACTCAGGAGTGATCGGGAGACTAGCTAGTAGACTTGGTTTAGTTTTTCATGTTTTAGAACTTGAATTGTAATAACTTGTGATACGAGTTTGTATTTGAGTTTGTTTGAGATATTATTATTTAGTAGTTTATAAATGTTGTTATTTAGTTTTAGTTATAAACTTCTGTGTTATCTTATCGTGCTTAGACTGTGATTGAGATTTCATTATATCTATACTTGTCCTCCGTTCGGAGTTAAGTTATTGACAAGTACATTATATAATTGCATGAGTTGATGATTAGTTAGAGACTTAGAACAGCGTTCTACCGCCGACACTGCGGCGTAGGCTGGGCGCTGTTACGTACTCGTACCCTCACAGTGGGTGCGGGTCGTGACACCCTCTCCTAGGGTTCAAATATTGATTGATATTGATTGTGGGGATTGGGAAAATAACGTAACGTTTATGGCCAATATTGGTATTATTATTGTTATTATTATTATTTAAGTCGGATCAGGAAAATATTATTTTTAAATTAATTATTGGATTTTTGATTGTGGCCCTGCCCAGATCCCATGCTCGGGGTCCGACTCCGAGTTCGAACCCGGTTTCCCGAAACCCAACTCAGTTCCGAACCGTCCTTATTTTTCTTCTTTTAAAATCCTGATAATTATTATATATAAAAAAACAAATTTCTCCCCCACGAATTGGCCTGGTCCCCACGACCAGGCCAGCACCCCCTACTCCCCCTCACGAACAGCACTCCCCCATACATTTTTCCCACTCCTACAAACACTCCACCACTACACACTTCTTCTCCTCTTTCCTTATAAACCAACTCACCACCACCATTTTCCTCATTCCTTTTCCTCAGAACTCTCTCTCTCTCACCCTCCACTCTCCCCAAGCTCCCACCCGACCAGAGCCCCGACGCCAGCTCCGTCGACCACCGCTCCCCTCTCGGCCCGATGCCCGTCGGCCGCCTCCTGGCCGCGCCCAATTCCGGCCGACCTTCAGAGCCTTCCAACCCCGTGCCCTAGCCGATCCCGCCCAGCCGAGCCCGCGCGCCCTCCGGTGCCACCACCCGCACAACCGCCGGCGCCCCTCCGGCGACTCCGCCCGCGTCCGACCCGCGCGGCCTCCCTCTCCGCGCCATCCGACTCTGGCCCCGTGGCCCCGCTGTCCCGAGCGCCGCCCCAGCGGCCTCCCGTCGGACCCCCGACCGACCTCGCGCCCCGTCCAGCGAACCACCGCGCCAGATCCCTCCGCCAGGCCGCTGTGCCCAAGGCTGAGCGCCCCACGGTGGCCGCCCCTGGCCGTCTCCGGCGTAGCCGCCCTGCCTCCTCTCCGGTTTCCCCGAGCTAGGACGTGCCCTAGTCGAGCTCCAAGCCCGTCCCGCTTTCCGGTGACCCACAGTTCCGCGGATCCGAGTCCGGCGCTGTCCCAGATCCGAGCCGTGCCCCACGACAGTGACAGTGCTGTCCGCGCTTTCCTGGGCCACGCCCACTGTCACGACCCGGTCCCAAATTTCTTGGGTCGAATCGGATCATGCCCAGCCTGCACCGTTGTTGAGATGGCGGCAGTAAGCTGTATCACTCATGCAGGTAAATAAACAACACAGTCTAATTGTCACAACTTTAATAATTTGAATAGTTTAAAACTTTTTACAATAAAATGAAAGATACATCTGTAATACATTATTTTCCACAAACATCATGAATTATAAAAGAAGAAGAAAATCTAGGCAACCAGCTCATCAGTCTCGAGATCATCGTCCTCTAGTTGGGACCTCGGGAAATATCGCGGAACAAAGCCTCATCAGTGATACCTAAAAATGTTGGGTCTCCAGTCAGGAGGGAGCAAAGTACAATTCATGCTAATTTGACAGTTGAAATAATAATAAAATCATGCACTTTTAAACAATTTAGAAATGAACAGTTTTCTAACAGTAAAACAGTGTGATTTGAATAGGCAATGAATATGACCGGCTTGGGTTTGTTACAGTTCAGATACGGTTACAGTAGTTACAGTAGTTTGGATGTGGTCATACTCATTACACTACTCCCCCTGTCCCCAAACAGTTACAGTAGTTACAGTAGTTACAGTCAATGCTCTCAGGGAAGAGTTCCGTGTTGCATCGTGGTTTAAACTTGCAGTAAAACGATTATTAAATAACTGTAAACTAACACAAAATATACTTGCCTCAAAGTGGACTTGATTGGAGAGGATGAAGACTTCGAGACGGGAATTCAGAATCGTCCTCGAATTCCTACATTCGAGAAATTGACTCAGATTCCAGGGTTACCAATCTAGCTACGCTAGTTGAAATCTCTATTTGTGTCCTAATCCATTTTAATTCTTATTTAACAAAACACAAACAAGAATTACGATTATCGGTGCGTTGATTTTAATACGAGGGAAAAGATCGTTTTAAACTTTGAATTTGGAAAACTCGTCGATACCAGATTAATTGGTTAAAACCTTATATTTTAGTAACTATAAATATAAAACTAATTTTTTATTTAGTGAGAAATACATGATCATTAATTAATATTAAAACTTGTAAATTTTAGGTGAGAAAATCTTTATTAATTTTTATACGAAAATACTTTTATCCGATTTATTCGAACGCTACAAAACTCGCAAAATCAGCAATAACAAAAAACCTACGCTACCAAAATACAGTTACAGAACCAACAACCAGCTGGGCTTATGCCCATTACAATTTATTTACATAAATTGAAATAAGACAAAAACTGCCGTTAGTCCTAAACTTTAAATAAATTAAATATGAATAAAACTAAATGATAAAAATAAAGTAGTTATTTATCGAGTCTCAGATATGGTCCAATCGTCAACTAGGCTAATGCTTCAACGTCCGGCGAAGCCGGTTTCGTTTGCACTTAGTCGGGGCCCATTGACCGATACGGTCGTCGCCCGAAATCCAATATTTAAATAAAATTCCGAAATCCATTTTAAAATCATTTTTAAAATATTCTTGAATTTACGGAAAAATCCGGCAGCATCTCCTCTATTTTTGGTCAACCCAAAAACTGGAAAATATGCCGATAATCTTTCCTGCAAATCCCAAACCAGGGAATCCCCAAAATATATATATAAAATAAATCCATAACCAATCCACAGATTAATTCGGGACGACCCGAACTAATTTCGGAAGTCCGAATCCAACCAAAAATGTCACAGCATAATACCGAAAATATCCGGAAGCTAAAATATACCAAAATCCAATTCCCGAAAAGTTTCGGAAAACCAAATAATCAACAGAACCTTTCCGAAGGTTCTGAAAAAATACGACGTCGCTAAAACCGAATTTCCAAGAGGGAATCGGGGACCATTCTCATCACAGACTAACGAAAATGGGACGGGACAGGGGTTATACCTCGGGTTGCTCGGCTAGAGCTCTCAGATGATTAATAAAGAAGAGAAATGGAGATCCGAACCGCAATACAAACCCGGGACAGCGTCCAAACTGGAACTTAGCTCCTGGCCGGGAACGAAAAGCCACAGAACAGCGGATCGGGGTTCGGAACAGCAGTGGACAGCGAGCAACGCTGTCGCAGGACCGCGAGAACAGCGGATCGGGGTCGGGATGGACCGAACAGCAGCACGGAAGACCGCGGGAAGGCGGTCGTTCGGCCAGAGGGGGTTGGCCGGAGCTGCGTCGGGCGCGGGGGAGGCCGAGCTAGGGCGGCCGGAGGCGCTGGAGAGTCGGGACGCGGGGTCGGCCGGTCTGGAGGAGGCCGGCCGGAGTGCTTCGGGCGCTGGCTCACGGGTCGGGGAGAGGGAGCTTCGGGAAAGAGGGACTTTGTGAGGGAGAAGGGTTTGCTACTCTTAGGAAGAGAATAGAGGGAAGGAAGAGTTTATGATCTGTGAGAGAGTGAGAGAGAAGAAGAGTTGGAGAAGAGGAGTGGGGGTGTTGGTCTTAAGTAAGAAGGAGTGGGGGTGTTATGTGGCTGTGAGGAGTGGAAGAGTTGGGAGTTATAAGGGAGTGGTGCTGAAATGGTTTGCGGGTGAGAGAAACTGAAGGGGAGGGAATTAAAGAGGGGTGAACGTGAGGGGGGAGTGCTGGTCCTTCGTGGACCAGCTCAACATATTATATATTTTTTAAACCAAATCAGAATTAAGAAAAAATAGAATTGGGTCTGGGTTCGGGCTCGGGTCTGGGTTCGAGTCTGAGTCAACAACCAAAAGTCCATGTGAATTAATTTTTGAAATAATTTTAACACTCAACAATAATTATAATAAAAATACTAATATTTACAATAAATATAATAATAATAGAAGAGCACTAATATTAATTTATAAAACAAAATTTGGGTTTCACAATCTTCCCTCTTTAGAAAATTTCGTCCTCGAAATTTCAAGGATAGAGCCGGGTAAAATCAAAATCACCTAACCTTAAACAAAATTTAGAACTTAAATCATCAAGCATGATTGGATTCTAGGCATGGTCACTAGGTACAAAGATAAACTATCGGCATGATCGGAGTTATCTAGATATGATCTGAGATAGGGTTGAAATGTTGTGGTGATAAAAATCATTTTGGGCACGAGAAAAATCTAGGTACAAATTATGATCATGAATAGGAGAAAATCAAGTGGGGTCTCGAGAAACAGAAAAGGCAAGAAAGAAGCAAATGTCAACAGTATATTGAGAAGGTAAAAAGTAAATGGAATCATTTGAGAGATGATGGACTAAAAATGTCAAATCAAATTGGAATGGGGTACAAGGATTTGTGACTCAGGAAAGGTAAAAGTTGTACGATAGTAGGATATTAGAGATGATTAGAATAATAATGAATGTAATCGAGTGAAATATTTCCAATGAGGGCCGAGTGATGATCAAAGAGGATGGAAAGTATGTCGTTTCGCTGTTCAATGGTCAGAAGATAAGATATGCGGGAAAAGACTTACAAGATAACTATCTATAGCTTCCAAAATCTGCAACTAAATAATAATAATAATAAATAAATAAATGAATAAATATATAAGATATCAGAATATATGTGTGTGCAACGTACCAAGGTTGAAACAGAAAAGAGATTGAGGTAGAAGAGATTAATTTGATCCTAATAAGTTTTTAGGAAGATCAAGTAGAATTTTACAGGAAATCCTTTCTTTCTGAATATGACAAGAGATTTCTGGGAAAGGAGACAACCGCTAGAAATGTAAATTCTTTAATCAGGCAAAAGTCAGAATGATTTGATGGTGCAAAGACAACCATGGTTTGAATATAGTCTGAATAATATTCGGAAACCAAATATGTTTGAAGTCACTTTGTCTCAGATTCATGCCTCGCCAGAGTGCACCTGACTGCAGTAAATTTTTTGACCCAATAACTTGAATAATTTTAGGTTACCGAGTACTCTTTTAACTTTATCCATTTCATGGCTAAGCAACAAAGAAGGTCAACATGGTGTATTTAGAACATAGTCACGATAATATCCGAAAATCTATGAACACCCAAAATCACTTCAACTTTAGAGTCTTTTGCCACGCCAGTGCGCAACTGGCTGCAGTAAACTCGCAGTTTTCATAATTCAGGCAAATTACTACAACGCAAATGTGCGAAGTCATATTAGGTTATTGGATATTTTCTCAACTTTGTCCATAAGAATTTCAAAGAAGTTTCCTAAAAATTTAAACGAGTTCTAAAGTTCTATTCATGATAGAAAAAGATGTTGATGTATGTTCTACTGGTTTCAAGAAAATTTATCAGGATAAATATGTGTTCCAGTAGCTTTTTGAGATTTAAGAGATTTTATTTTGAAGAAATTGATCAAGCTTGAGTATGACTAATTGAGTTGGTCACAGGATAAGGTAGAAGAATCAGAGCTTTGGGTTGAGTTGAAGAAGTCAATGAGAATATTTCCGACAAATCACTTAAAGGATACAGACGTTTACCAAAATTATTTGAAGAAATAATTTCTTAACCAAAGAAAGTTTTTGAGAAAGTGATAGATAAGTAAGGTTGACACAAAAGAAGTATGTCTTTATGGATTCAAAGAAGTCAGGTTAGAATGGTTTAGTAAAACCAACAAGGGGATGGCTCAACCATAAAAAGTTTTTCAATGATTTAAAGAAGATTTAATAATAGGATGAAACAATTCTCTGACCGTTCATACTTCACGATACTCGAGCATTGAGTTTAAAAGCTTTCCAGGCCTTGAATTGATCCAGAAGTTTGCATAGAGAGTGTAGGGTTTTCAAGTTGAGTGGAGGAAATCAACAATAAAATATTTGGAATAACCTAGGAGATAACAATCAAAATTTGAGGTTATTTTGAAATTATCTTCTCTAGGGGAATCATGAACTAACTAGGCTGAACCAATTCTTTCGGTAATAATTGAGGTTTATGGTTCCAGAGGGATTTGGTTCAGGATTCGTTCCAAGGATGTCAATTGGAATTTAGATCAAGTTTGGATACGCTAAACATATAAGTATCTCAGGTAGATGACAGTTATTAGAGTTTAAAACTCTAGATAGAGAACGAGTCTGGATTCCCATTAAAGATAGAAAAAGATTTGTTCGACTAGTGGAGAAGTTAAAAAAATCTGTTGACGAAGGAGATTGAAGAGTTCTAATATTGGTCCATAAGTAACAAAAGTATAGATCTTAAGGGGTGCTAAAACCTGTTAAAGATATGGAAAGGAGATAATCCCGAAAATCACGGGACACTAAAAGATACAAAATCTAGGAAATAAAATATGTAGTAACATATACCATCATACAGTCGGCCTAAACTGGTCAAGGTCAAAATCACTCCTCATGCCATCATCACTTCCAATTGTTATAGGTACCAACTAATATTTTGGTAATCCAAAATTCTACTCTTCCAATTCTTATTCACCAATAGATCCCTGATAAATACCGCCTTACATTCCTTCTCATTAAGATTACAATTTCAGCAATTGTATCGTAGGAGAGAAACTTTAGGAAAGACATCTACCATAAAGGTGTAAACAAGAATTTTATTCATATTGGAGAATTACAGCAAGACTCTCATGATTATTCTAAAGACATCCTGTTACAACTTCTTATAACAATAGGTAATGGCAGTTCTAGGTACTAGTCCTCATGGCTCTGGCTCTTGTTCGAGCAGTCTCCAACTGCCTCATCTTCTTCTATGATCCTTGAGTCTGCATCATGCCTTCCTGCAGTGAGTGTAGGAGGCAAGACTTGCTCGATAGGAAAAGAGTCCCTAGGTTGCAGCGTAGCAGGGGTTGCTGAGATAGGTGCTCTGGTAAAATGGACAGATAAGAGGCAGTTCTTTACCCGATGTTCAGCGGATCCACATGCCAAACATTGTCCCAATCTCTTGAGGCAACTAACGGCTAGATGACCAGGCCTCTTGCAGTAGTCACAAGCCAATAACTTCTTACGACAAGACTGCC
This sequence comes from Iris pallida, assembly GCA_029216955.1. Classification (NCBI taxonomy): domain Eukaryota; kingdom Viridiplantae; phylum Streptophyta; class Magnoliopsida; order Asparagales; family Iridaceae; genus Iris; species Iris pallida. Next base: position 23,029 of record JANAVB010022141.1, read on the forward strand.
GGGAAGTAGAGTACTTGATGGGACCCAAATATCTTCTAGATTCAGGGATATTCCTCCTATAGTGAGATTCCGCACCAACTCGGTTTAAGATAGCTAAGGTTACGTCGTTGACATCCTTCATAACATCTCTCGTGATATCAATCTGTTTCTGCTGGACCTCGGCTTGGGCCTTCTGGGACTCCAGGATTCCTTGGAGTAGGGCAACCATCTGGAAGGTATTTACTGGTACTGGTGGGGCGACAGGGGTAACTATCATAACAGGAGATGGTGGAATTATCGTGGGCGGAATAGGTTTGGCTGTAGTATGAGCTGTGCCAGGGACTTGTGCAACAAAGGGGGTATAGATGAGCTGCAAAAGGAAAGGATTGGAATAGACCTGAGGGAGAGGGGTGTGATCAGGAGATAACACCTCATCATCAGCAGGGCCGGATCGGGTAGTCTTTCCTTTGGCCATAATCTGGAAGGTTTAGGGTACAAACATAAGCAAGGTATCCTACCAGTCTATAATCAAACAAAAATATTTATTATATATAAATCGGACCTATGTTGTGACAAATTAATGTTCTAGTGTTCTAATTGTTTCTAGGTATATTTTTCTAAGTTGTTGTATTAGACCTGCATGGGCCACCACTAAAAATATGTCACGACCCGGTCCCAAATTTCTTGGGTCGAATCGGATCATGCCCAGCCTGCACCGTTGTTGAGACGACGGCAGTAAGCTGTATCACTCATGCAGGTAATTAAACAACACAGTCTAATTGTCACAACTTTAATAATTCGAATAGTTTAAAGTTTTTACAATAAAATGAAAGATACATCTGTAATACATTGTTTTCCACAAACATCATGAATTATAAAAGAAGAAGAAAATCTAGGTAACCAGCTCATCAGTCTCGAGATCATCGTCCTCTAGTTGGGACCTCGGAAAATATCGCGGAACAAAGCCTCATCAGTGATACCTAAAAATGTTGGGTCTCCAGTCAGGAGGGAGCAAAGTACAATTCATGCTAATTTGACAGTTGAAATAATAATAAAATCATGCACTTTTAAACAATTTAGAAATAAACAGTTTTCTAACAGTAAAACAGTGTGATTTGAATAGGCAATGAATATGACCGGCTTGGGTTTGTTACAGTTCAGATATGACTTATCCCCGTGTGTATGAGGGGTAAGCTAATAGTTACAGTAGTTACAGTAGTTTGGATGTGGTCATACTCATTACACTACTCTCCCAGTCCCCAAACAGTTACAGTAGTTACAGTAGTTACAGTCAATGCTCTCAGGGAGAGTTCCGTGTTGCATCGTGGTTTAAACTTGCAGTAAAACGATTATTAAATAACTGTAAACTAACACAAAATGTACTTGCCTCAAAGTGGACTTGATTGGAGAGGATGAAGACTTCGAGACGGGAATTCAGAATCGTCCTCGAATTCCTACATTCGAAAAATTGACTCAGATTCCAGGGTTACCAATCTAGCTACGCTAGTTGAAATCTCTATTTGTGTCCTAATCCATTTTAATTCTTATTTAACAAAACACAAACAAGAATTACGATTATCGGTGCGTTGATTTTAATACGAGGGAAAAGATCGTTTTAAACTTTGAATTTAGAAACTCGTCGATACCAGATTAATTGGTTAAAACCTTATATTTTAGTAACTATAAATATAAAACTAATTTCTTATTTAGTGAGAAATACATGATCGTTAATTAATATTAAAACTTGTAAATTTTAGGTGAGAAAATCTTTATTAATTTTTATACGAAAATACTTTTATCCGATTTATTCGAACGCTACAAAACTCACAAATCAGCAATAACCAAAAACCTACGCTACCAAAATACAGTTACAGAACCAACAACCAGCTGGGCTTATGCCCATTACAATTTATTTACATAAATTAAAATAAGACAAAAACTGCCGTTAGTCCTAAACTTTAAATAAATTAAATATGAATAAAACTAAATGATAAAAATAAAGTAGTTATTTATCGAGTCTCAGATATGGTCCAATCGTCAACTAGGCTAATGCCTCAACGTCCGGCGAAGCCGGTTTCGTTTGTACTTAGCCGGGGCCCATTGACCGATACAGTCGTCGCCCGAAATCCAATATTAAATAAAATTCCAAAATCCATTTTAAAATCATTTTTAAAATATTCTTAAATTTACGGAAAAATCCGGCAGCATCTCCTCTATTTTTGGTCAACCCAAAAACTGGGAAATATGCCGATAATCTTTCCTGCAAATCCCAAACCAGGGAATCCCCAAAATATATATATAAAATAAATCCACAACCAATCCACAGATTAATTCGGGACGACCCAAACTAATTTCGGAAGTCCGAATCCAACCAAAAATGTCACAGCACAATACCGAAAATATCCGGAAGCTAAAATATACCAAAATCCAATTCTCGAAAAGTTCCGACAAACCAAATAATCAACAGAACCTTTCCGAAGGTTCCAAAAAAATACGACGTCGCTAAAACCGAATTCCCAAGAGGGAATCGGGGACCATTCTCATCACAGACTAACGAAAATGGGACGCGACAGGGTTATACCTCGGGTTGCTCGGCTAGAGCTCTCAGATGATTAATAAAGAAGAGAAATGGAGATCCGAACAGCAATGCAAACCCGAGACAGCGTCCAAACTGGAACTTAGCTCCTTGCCGGGAACGGAAAGCCACAGAATGCGGATCGGGGTTCGGAACAGCAGTGGATAGCGAGCAACGCTGTCGCGGGACCGCGGGAACAGCGGATCGGGGTCGGGATGGACCGAACAACAGTACGGAAGACCGTGGGAAGGCGGTCGGTCGGCCAGA
>JANAVB010022142.1:0-42323 GCA_029216955.1 Iris pallida
CTATTTTACAAACCAACCTTGTTCCATGCTATAACAATCGTGTCTCCTACAATACTAACGACCATGTCATACTCTATATGATGAGCCTTGAGACTGTAGAAATGTGTAAACGTGCCTGCTATGACATCAAGTCGATAGCCCATGGCATAATTCTGCATAACTCAACTATGCGATCGAAGCATCAAGTACCAATTTTGAAGACACTTCGTAGAAATATATCTAGGCAACAAGTTGACTTTTTCATGTTCTACTCTCTCTTGACACAATGGGATTATTTCTTTAGCTATGTGGTTTTATCTCTTTATTATCAAACCTACTCAGTGCTAATGAAACATCATTTTATTACTGTGAAGGCCAAGCCAAGGAAAGTTCATTGAAGCCATCCAACCGAGCGAGGAGTTGCCTCGGTCGAGGGGGACTTCGAGCAAGCCGTTACATAGACAAGCCTAAATGCCATTGCATTTTGATCCATCCAGTTGAACTGAATAAGACAGGGTACTACACCTACACCCATTCACTCTCACAAATTTAGAAGCCCCCAAGCCAAGCAAACTCATGCACCATCATCTCCATCACAAAGAACCTTCTCCTTTTATTAGAAACTCACCTTTCCATCATCCTTCCATCCAAACTTCACCAAAACTACATAAAAACTCCACCTTTACCAAGAAACCCACCCAAGCACCATTGCCATCACCTTCAACCCATCAATAATGGGATATCAAGCCAAACAAAGCAAGGGTGGTGTTCCTGGATAAGAAGGAGCACCGACAACCCATCTCTTGGATGCTTTTGGTAAATATCATTATTTTTTTTTATCTCGAGTCTCCATGGTATAAATTTTGCAGAAATATGAAAATTAATATTCTAAAACCCATATTTTGACATCTTTTATGCCATATTATCTTCCATATAGATTATAGGTTGGATTGTTGACAGTTCGGATTATGGTAGGACTAGTTTGAGCCTTTTTGGCGATTGTTGGAATTTCTTAAAACTAAATTTATTATTACTGTAAATTAAGTATTTTAAAATTATTTTCATAATTTTATCATCCCATATACGAATCCTAAAAATATGGGCCTACAGACTAGATTTTTCACTAAATTGCTGACATAGAATGACTCATAAATAAGGGCTAATTTGGTAAATAAATAAGAAACTATTTTTTGAGTTATAATCAAAAATTAATTATGTTTTTATATGTTATTATATATATATATATATAATATATATATATATCATATATAAATGAATTGGTAATATTTCGGACAAGTTTCGGGAAAGACTAGTTAGTATTAATTAGATGTAACCATGGGTTGTACCCAAAATTTCAAATCTGTAATTCAGAGGTTAAATTCCATATAAATCATGTTTAAATCTTGATTTTATAATTTTTAGGTGACTTATAAGTTAGTCCTTTATTTGGGGACTTAACTTTGAATTTCAGAAGTCAAAACAACGAAACTAGGTATAGAAATCCTAGATGCATGTAGACTTATTGTTTAGTTAACCCATGTGTCTCATGTGTAACTAGAATGCTAAAATAATTATTTATTTGTATGTGGACTTTTGGTGGGTTTGGTATTGCAAATTCAGCAGAAACTTGGACGACAGGCAAGTTTTCCTTGCCAACTTGTACAGTATAATGCATGTTTATTTTTAGTCATTCTTGGTAATGTTTATTTCTTTCTTATATTGTCACATATTTTTTTTTCATGCTTCATGATGTCTTCCTTACTTGATTTCCTATATGTTACATGTCTTTCTTTTCCTTGTCACAAATTTGATCCATGTTACACTATACTTGCTAGATTCTCGTATTCTCGTGCGCTTGACTTGGTCATGTGTTCCCGTGTTACTTGGACTTGATTTACTTGACCTAAGATTACTTGTACTAGACAAGATGGACTTAACTTAACTTGGAGTTCTAGGCAAGTATGTTGTTATTAGGCATTGGCTATACTTGACCACTCTCGATCGTTAGCCCCCACCGAACTGCGATAGAGATTTAATATAGGTTGATAGCCCTACCGAGCTACGATCTATAGGGTCGTTAGCTACCACTTGTTGCAATTTACCCTAAATTTACTCGTATTCACGTTTATTCGCATGATTCTTGATGGTGTGGCAATATCTTCATGTTTTCATTCTTGTACTGTACTTTCTTCAGTCTTTATTTCTTGTACGATTTCTTTTTTTTTTCATACATGTTGTTTACGTTTACCATTGGCATGTTATATCTTGCTATGTCCCCTGAGGATGTGGTGATCACTCGAGGTATTGCTGATCTATCAAGGCAGAATAGATTGTTACATAATGATTGCTTCTCCAGGATGTCAGGTACATTTAGTTTATACTGTCATCATATTCTTCCTTATTTTATATTTTATCCTATATTGAATCATGCTACTATTGTAGCCTAATATTTTATAAGCTTTATATTTCTTCTAGCTTGTTCATGATATATGTGTTATGGGGATCCACCCTAATACATTTATCTATTCTAGAATATTGTATTACGGTCTGATCAACTTTAGTGCACTTGGTTCACTATTGTCATTACAATTTTGTGGATTGAGATATAGTTGACATTTTAGACAGTCATACTTAAGCTTATAAATAGCTTAAGTGCATTACCTGAGGGTTTCCATATATTAGGTTCACCCTTGAGTATGTACCAGTCATACTTAAGCTTATAAATAGCTTAAGTGCATTACCTGAGGGTTTCCATATATTAGGTTCACCCTTGAGTATGTACCAGCTGGCTGATTGACGTTCTAGGCCCGTGAGTTATGCGACTGGGCGTGACATAAATATATGTACTAATATATGTTATTTTTGATTTTCATAGATGAAACAGGGTGTAGAATGTAGTTTGGACCAGTTTAGGTGTGTTTTAGTTAGTTCAATTTCAGCCTATATAGGATTGGACTAATGGTTAGATTAGGCTAGATAAACCTATTCAAAACAAGTCTATTCGAGCTCAAACTAGACCCACACATACTCAAGTGACCAGGGACCCTAACCAAGTCTTTATTTAACCATAACCAAGCACCCATGTGCATGTGGGTAGCCTCACAACTCAGCATTATTGCTGGCAGCCTGGACAGGCTAAAACTAACCTTCCACTATGAAGACAGGCTAAAACTAACCTTCCACTATGAAGTTATGTGTAGGCAACTCTAGAGGGGGGTGAATAGAGTTTGTGTCGATAATAACCAATTAAAAATGCAACTCTATATCAAGTCCAGAAATCAACTACCAAGAGAGTAAGTAATCAGAATGTAATGCAAAAATAAATAGACATGTGCATACACAAACACAACAATTTTAACATAGTTTTTCTCGTGGAGGACTAGTCAAGGCCTGAGAAATCTCGCTCATGATTGAAATACCCTATTTGTGAAATAGGGTACAACCACATGCCTTTATTCAGAAGAGCACGCCAACTTCTTACAACTTCGCAGAGGCGAAACTTGGAATTGTCCAAGTGACTTTTCTTTCACTCTTACACACAACTTCTAGCTGATATTACACTGAGCAGCTTGGGCTAAGGAGAGTTGTAGCTTAGAAGATATGGAAGAGTGGGGCTTGGAGTAGTAGAGCTTAGAAAGCTTGAATATTTGAAGGTGAGAGACGATTTGAAATGAGAGAATTCATGCTCTATTTATACTAGTCTGAGGTGGCAGAATTCGGCCAGAATTCTGTCCCAAGAATTCAAAATTTTAAATCTTGGACAACTAGTATTAAGCAGGCCCTGAAAATTAGCATCCTAATTTTAGGAGGCAGAGTTCAGCCCGAACACTGCTTGGGGCAGAGTTCGGCCCGAATTCGATTTCTATGGGGCCAGAACATACAATAGACTATGCGAGGATTGGTTTGGTTTTATGATTGTCTTGTTTTGTATGGTAGAGCTTGGAGAGTGAAGTCTAGGTTCGAGATAGCTCAGTATGACTCAACGTACATGTTCCTAGACTAAATAAAATGAATAGTACAGACTCAGTACAAGTACAATTGTAATGATCAACTTGTTGATGACATCTGCCTTGAGCTTGATATGTTATAGAAGATGTTCTTGACTTTAAGCTCAATGTGTCATATTGGATCATGTCAAATATTGTGTTATTAATTCTCTAAATTAGGTTGACTATGATCCAGTTTGGATTAACAATCTCCTCCATTTTGATAATTGACAAAAACGATATTGGCATGCCGCAACATTTATACCTGCACACATGTTGATGGGAGTAGTTTGTATTGAGTAGCTCCTCCGTAAATAGATATGTCGGCTCCCCTGTAATTAACTATTTTGGTTATGTCCTGATACAAAAATCTTTTTTCAAGCGCAACATAATATCCAAGATCATATAATATCCAACAACATATAAGCACATATCAACCAAATATCTATACTTCTTCCCCTTTATCATTTAGCAGAATGAATCATGGCTCCCCTATAAAGAGAGATAAATGTGACAAAGTAAGGATAGCAAGCACACAATTCATAACCATAACCAATTATCATAAGAGACATCTAACCAGTTTTGATAAACCTAAAGGAAATAAACTAGAAGTTCATACATGATAAACTGAAGTCTAAAAACATAGTGCAAATAGTGCTAAGACATAAAATTGATAAAAACATAACTAAAATGAACATCAACAGCAGCAGGTAGAATACCACGACCATCATGGAGCATGGGAACGGGATGGACCGGCTGAATCACTGGCAGAGCGACGAGGATCAACAAACGCCGCATTATGATCCAAATATCGCAAGGCCCATGGGTCGTCAATCCAGTAGCCTTCACGAGAAGGGTCCTGACCCGTAGGAAATGGCATCGAGGGATGCAGGGCCATGTTGTACTGGATATCATGCAGGGTGTTGCTGATGGCGCTCATCTGCAGAGTGGTCCGATAGTCCAGCTGGGTGTAGCGATCATCTTCCAAACGGAAGCGATCGCACAACATGTCTCGAATGGAGTCGAGAGTGGCAGGAGACTCAGGCTGTGGGGCATCTGAGTTAGAAGATTCCTTCTTAACTGGAGCAGGAGCAAGGGCAGTCCTACGTGCCTTGGACAGAAAGACAGAAGCAGGTAAAAACTGACACTCATCCAAAGGGATTTTGAAGGCACGAAAGATCATAGGAAGATACATCTCATAAACAAGCGATTTGGGTTTTTCCTTGCACGAATCGTCCAATCCATCATCGTGCGAGAAAAATTAAATGGAATGGTAAAGTGAAGAAAATAAAGGGCAGTAATCTCAAGATAGGTAACCTCATCAGTAGATCCTGCTTTGGGCAGGATGGAAGAGAAAATAATCCGGTGAAGTTCGTAAAAATGATTGTTGAAAAATTTAGCTCGAAGCTTGCGAGGCGGGTGTTGGCTTCAAACATCATGTCTTTGAACCCTTCAAGAGTGATATCCCTAGCAAATGTGAATTCACGGGTATCATTAAGATTCTCCCAAGAGTTGGGATCAGGAAGTTCAAGATATTCAGCAAGATTAAAATCATCAAACATAATACCAATGTCGGTGACCCAAAAATAGATTTTATGGACGTTGTGAGTCATATTGTAATAAAACATTTGTATTGCATTGAGGTATATGAGTGACAATGTGGATACAAGTTCATCGAGGCATAGATCCTTGAAATTTGGATCAAACTCGGAGAATATTGTAAAATTTATGGGGTGTCCTGGCACGACACTTCTGGAGCCAGAGTACCACTCGTTAGATGCTTCTAATGAGACAAAATATGCTTATTAAACGTGCTAGCATCGGAAGGTGGAGGAGGATTGAATAATAGGTGAATGGGTTGGACATTTAGAGGAGGAGAAGGAGGGTTCGATAAAGAAGCTCCTTCGGTTCTAACCCTCTTCCCTTAATTGAAAAGTCTAGGAGCCATATGATAAGTACAAACAACGATATAAAGAACAATAATGAAAGTTGATGGAGAACAAGAGTTTATACCTCAAAATAATGATGTAGAATTGAAAAAAATCTCCAAAAACCTTGAAATCTCAAGTTTTGAAGAAGAAAGAGCACCAACAATAGAGTTTCTAGGGTTAGGGTTTGGAGAAATAGACTTTGGAGAGAGGTTGATGGTGGTAGCAATGAGGAGAGAGAGTCCAAATTTATGCATATGAAGAGTAGGGCTGGCTGTACTAGTTAAATCGTGGCCCTTGGATCAAATTGGACGAATGGCCAAGAATGGCTGAAGGTTCTGGTACTTAGTACACAGAGTTCGGCCCGAGTTATGTAGGATTGGTTCCAGAACTCCAAAAGGCTAAAAAAAATTGATAACAAATAAAGAGAATTGTCTTGAATTAGCAACGATGAATTATATTATCCACAAAATAATTTAAACCTCGTGATAAATTTTGTTAAACAATGATCAGCACAGCCTCAGGTTAGCTATTGGGGCCAGATCCCAACTAGCGGTAGTCCAGACACTAGTGCACGTGTCGCTTAGGATTTTACGTCTTGTTGTCAGAAGGACCCTTTCGGCTTGTACCCAAAGCAATTTCACCATGTACGATTATGTTTTAACAGTTATTTGTGCAGGTACAACTTATTGTACAACATTTTTATCCAAAATTTCTAATTCTCAGTAAAAAAATTGAAACGCTTTTCGGCTAGTAGTTTTGTAAAAAAGTCTGCTAGCTGATGATCAGTGTCAATAAATTCTAAGTTAATAGTGCCATGCACTTGATGATCACGCAGAAAATGATGTCTAATTTCTAAGTGTTTAGTGCATGAGTGACATATTAGGTTTTTGGTCAGGTAAGTGCACTAGTGTTAACATAGAATATTGGTGTGTGCTTAAACTGTAAATTATAGTCTTCAAGGGTCGCTTCATCTACAGAATCTGAGCACAAAAATGTCCTGCTACGATGTATTCAGCTTCCGTTATGGATAGTGCTACAGAGTTCTGCTTCTTGCTAAACCAAGAGACTAAAGTCTTAAAATAAATAACAGGTGTCGCTGGTACTTATACGGTTGACTTTGCATCCAGCAAAATCGGCATCAGAATATCCGATCAAGTCAAAGAAAGTAGTTTTGAGATACCATAAGCCCACCGTAACAGTCCTTTTAAGGTATCGAAAGACACGCTTAAATGCAGTCATGTGTGATTCCTTAGGGTTAGCTTGATATCGAGCACACAAACAAACACTAAATATGATATCGGGTCGACTAGTAGTTAAATAAAATAGACTACCAATCATACCTCGATACTTACGTTGATCAACTGGTTTGCCACTTTCATCGGGTTCTAGTTTTGTTGTAGTGGCCATCAGAGTACTGATTAGTTTGATGTTGTCAAGATCAAACTTCTTCAGCATATCCTTTGTATACTTTGATTGGCTGATGAAGACGCCTTGTGAGTATTGTTTGACTTGCAGTCCAAGGAAGTAGTTGAGCTCCCCCATCATGCTCATCTTAAACTCATTCTGCATATACTTGGCAAACTCTTGGCACAAGACCTCATTAGTAGACCCAAATATGATGTCATCCACATAAATTTGCACTAAGAGAATGGTGTCATCAAGAGATTTTATAAAGAGTGTCGTGTCAATTTTCCCTTTTGAAAAACTTTTGTCAAATAAGAAAGTGCTAAAGGCGTTCATACCAAGCTTGAGGTACTTGTTTGAGGCCATAGAGAGCTTTCTTAAGTTTGAAAACATGGTCGAGAAATTTATGATTTTTAAAACCAGGTGGTTGCTTTACAAATACTTCTTCTTTAATAAAACCGTTAAGAAAAGCATTTTTGACATCCATTTGAAAAAGTTTGAAATTTTGGAAATTTGAAAATGCAGAAATCATGAGGATTGATTCAAGTCATGCAACAGGAGCATACGTCTCATCGTAGTCGATACCTTCCTCTTGGTTGTATCCTTGAGCTACGAGATGGGCTTTGTTACATGTGACTGAACCGTCCTCATTGACTTTGTTACGAAAAACCCATTTAGTACCGATGATTGAATGATCAACATGTTTAGGAACAAGTTCCCAAACTTGATTTCTTTCGAACTGGTTGAGTTCTTCTTGCGTTGCCGATATCCAAAATTCATCAGAGAAAGCTTCTAAAACATTTTTGGGTTCTATTTGAAAAATAAATGCAGTGCTAGCTTTTGTGTCTCTAACAGATGATCGAGTACTTACTCCTTTTGGTACTTCACCTATTACCAAGTTTTTTGGATGAGATGCTGTAAAACGAAACTTCTTTGGTAAGCCTTCCAGAGAACTGGTTATAGGTGTTGTATCCACGGGTGTAGAAATTGATGGTCTGATGTGTATGTCATCATCGTCATTGGAAAGAGCAGCTGTACTTTTATTCTCATCAAAGGTTATATTAGCAGATTCTTCAACAATCATAGAGCATTTGTTGAACACTCTGTATCCTTTACTCTTGGCAGCATAACCAAGAAAAATACCTTCGTCAGCTTTGGCATCAAATTTGCCTAAGTTGTCTTTGATATTAAGGATAAAGCAGCGACAACCAAATACTCAAAAATAAGAAATAATTGGTGTTCTACCAAACCAAAGTTCATAGGAAGTTTTCTTCGAAATAGGTCGAATCAACACCCTATTCAAAACATGGCATATTGCACTGACAGCTTCAGCCCAAAAGTATTTCGGAAGAGAGAATTGATTCAACATGACTCTAGCCATATCGCCAAGTGTCCTATTCTTTCGCTCTACAACACTATTTTGTTGGGGAGTTCTAGGATAGGAAAATTCATGATTAAAACCATTTGAGTCACAAAACGTTTTAAAATTGGAGTTTCCGAATTCGCCGCCATGATCACTTCGGATTCGAGTAATCATAAAGCCTTTTTCATTTTGAACCTTTTTAGCAAAAACTTCAAAAACAGAAATAGTATCTCTTTTATTTGTCATGAAGAAAACCCAAGTAAATCTAGAAAAATCATCAACAATTACAAAAGCGTAGAGATTTCCACCAAGACTAGCTACTCTACAAGGACCAAATAAATCCATATGAAGCAGTTGCAAAGGTCTAGTAGTGCTTACAGAGTTGATGGATTTAAAAAAGTATTTGGTAGCATTGTTTTTCTCACATTCGACACATACCATATCCTTTTTGAAGGTAATGTCGGGTAGTCCTCTTACTAGCTTCTTGGTTGACAGTCTTGATATGGTATCCATGTTTGCATGACCAAGACGTATATGCCAAAGTAGTCTTTCATCTTTATGAGCATAGAGGCATCTTCCTATATTGTTAGTATCTCTAGAAAGATAGAATATATATATATATATATATATATATATATATATATATATATATATATATAAAATATATATATATATATATATATATAATATATATATTATCTTCTCTTATCCCTTTAAAAATGATGTCTCCAGATGATCTATCATATATGGAGAATTTAGTTTCCCCAAAGTTAATATCATATCCATGATCAATAAGATGACTAATGCCGAGCAGGTTACGCTTTAACTCGGTCACTAAACAGACATCCTTAATTACGGGAGACGGAGGATTGCCAATAGTACCGTTACCTATGATATAACCTTTCAAGTTAATTTTGAAGGATACATATCCTTCCCTCTTCATCGATAGTGTTGCGAATAGCTTTACATTTTCAGTCATGTGTCGCGAGCACCAACTATTGAGAATCCACTTGCTTCTAGAGAATGAAAGAAGGTCTACCTACACCACGAGTAGATGTGACCTTTAGTATCCAAATCTTTGAGGGTCCTGAAAGGTTAGTCTTCGGTACGCATGCATACAGTTTTAAATCAACTAATCTTCTAATTCTACACTGTGGTGAAGTGTGTCCATGTTTACCACAGTAGTGACATATAGCATGTATATTCGTGTTAGGTACAGGATAATAGTGATGTCTATGCGTTTGATGTACTGTATAAGAATGTGTATGCATAGGAGTATGTCTATATGTGACATGTGTATGTGTGGGTGTTTTTTGTGCTGCATATGGATAAGTGTACATAAAAGCATGTTTATGAGCAACATGAGTATATGTGTTTCTCTTGTGACGTGTGTTTTTCTGTTGAACAAACTTTTGTTTATTGTACGTATTGTAACTGTGAGACTGGGTTTGAGGCTGAACAACTTGTTTCTCCAGTTTGATCTCTAATCTTTTAGAAGTGTCACACATATCATTATACTTGACAATTAAAGCATCAATTCTTACAGTAGCAATATTATACTTATTTTTCTCATCTAGAAGTTATTTATTTATTGCTGTAATATCACATATTTGTTTCTCAATACGAGATTCAGCATCGTGTAAGCTTAATTTAAGCTTCGATACCTCCTCAGTATTATTCGTGGGTGGTGTGTCTCTAACATTATCAAGTAAACATGAAAGTCTATGTATGTCAACTTCATAAGTTTTGATCTTATCCTTTGCATGTTTATACTTACTAAGCAACTTCTTGTGATCTTCAAGCAATTCACTAAAGGCATCACCAAGTTAATCAAATGTAAAGTCATCAAGAGGATCGTTTGTTACCTTTTCGGACGTTGCCATTAGGCAGACGTTTGCTGTATCTTGGGGAGAGTCCTCTTCTTCTTCTGAGTCACTGGCTTCGCTCTCGTGCTAAATACTTGTGTTGGCATATTTTTGAGAGGATGCCCTCTTGTACGATCTTTCATATCGGCTTCCTTTCTTTGCAGTAGGGCAATCTTTCTTGACATGCCCCGTCTTCTTACAGCCGAAACAAATGGGCTCTTCATCATCTTCTTTGTGTTTTTCCCTCTTTCTTTGGTTGAAGCGAAGAAACTTCTTGAAGTTTTGGGCCATCAGTGCTTGATCATCACCTTCGAAATCATCGTCGCCGGTATCTTCTGGAGTAGTCTTTCGGCAATGAGCCCTTAGTGCAATTTCCTTTCCCTTCGGAGCTGTTTCTTCAAAGTCTTTGTGATTGAGCTCATGCGTTATCAGCTTGTCCACCAAAGTTTCTAGAGATATGGTGTTGAAATCATTACCTTCTATAATCGTCGTGGCTTTGGGGTTCCAGTTCTTTGTTAGTCCCTTTAGCACCTTGCGTATCTTCTCATGGTTGGAGTAGTCCTTACCAAGAGAAGATTGAGGGTTGACGATATCGAGAAATCTAGTGATCATCTGTTTGATCGTCTCATTGGGCTTCATCTTGAAAACTTCGTACTCCTGTGTCAGACGAATGATTTGTGATTCTTTTACCTGTGTGGTTCCTTCATGGGTCACCTACCGAAGCTTCTATACTTCGTGTGAGGTGGAGGATGTGGAGACCCTGTTGAATTCAGTCCTGTCTATAGCACAGAAGAGAGGATTAATAGCCCTAACATCTAGACTAGCCTGGTTCTTTTCTTTGTCAGTCTATTTGTCGTAGGGTTTATCTATGAGATTCCACTCGACAACAATTCTAGCAGGCTTCTTGTAACCATCAGTTACTATGGTCAATAAATCAAAGTCTAGAGACGTTAGGTAAAAACTCATTCTAGTCTTCTAATAGGTGTAGTTGGTTCCATCAAATAGGGGTGGCCTATTTATGGACTTTCCTTCACCGTAATTGATAAAGATAGGTTGTGTGGTTGCTATGGATCACCTCTAGAATGCTAATCCTTTATCAAGAGAACAGAGCTCTGATACCAATTGAAGTTATGTGTAGGCAACTCTAGAGGGAGGTGAATAAAGTTTGTGTCGATAATAACCAATTAAAAATGCAACTCTATATTAAGTCCAGAAATCAACTACCAAGAGAGTAAGTAATCAAAGAGTAATGCAAAAATAAATAGAGATCAGAAGAGCATACACAAACACAACAATTTTAACCTGGTTTTCCTCGTAGAGGAATAGTCCAGGCCTGAGAAGTCTAGCTCAGGATTGAAATCCACTATTTATGAAATAGGGTACAACCACGTGCGTTTACTCATAAGAGAGCGCCAACTTCTTACAACTTTGCGGATGCGAAACTTAAAATTGTCCAAGTAACTTTTCTTTCACTCTTGCACACAACTTCTTGCTGATATCACACTAAGCACCTTGGGCTAAGGAGAGTTGTGGCTTAGGAGATACGGAAGAGTGGGACTTGGAGTAGTAGAGCTTAGAAAGCTTGAATATTTGAAGGTGAGAGATGATTTGAAATGAAAGAATTCAAGCTCTATTTATACTAGTCTGAGGAGGCAGAATTCGGCCAGAATTTTGTCCCAAGACTTCAAAATTTTGAATATTGGACAACTAGTATCAAGCAGGCCCTAAAAATTAGCATCCTAATTATTTAGGAGGCAGAGTTCGGCCCAAATTCGGTTTCTATGGGACCCGAACATATAATGGGCTATGAGAGGATTGGTTTGGTTTGGTGATTGTCTTATTTTGTATGGTAGAGCTTGGAGAGTGAAGTCTAGGTTCGAGATAGCTCAGTACGACTCAACGTACATGTTCTAAGACTCAATAAAATAAAAAGTACAGACTCAGTACAAGTACAGTTGCAATGATCAACTTGTTGATGACGTCTATCTTGAGCTTGATATGCTATAGAAGATGTTCTTGACTTTGAGCTCAATGTGTCGTATTGGATCATATCAAATATTATTTTGTTAATTCTCTAAATTAGGTTGACTGTCATCCAGTTTGGGTCAACACACTACTCCATTTCCCCTACAACTCAGCCACAACACTCTCACCTCACCCCCCTATAGCCCCCATGCCCTTTCAAGTCACTTACCATCAATTTTCAACTCCATTCTTCCTCCACAACTGCTCCTATATTCAGTTGAGAGGTGTTGAAATTCTGCTACATAGGGCTGCCTTCTAGAATAGTTTACGCATCCAAATCGATAGGTAAGCCCTTTAACTCATGAAACTTCTACCTCTCACTTTTGCCCTTCGTCCTATATTATTTTTGATAATTGTTTCATGATGTTTTACCTATCTAATTATTATCACGAAACAAAGTATCCAACCAAGGTGTTATCAGATATTTTTGTGCAAAGAACGAGGTGCACACATCAAACCATTCGGTAAAACTCCTCCGAACCTTTTTCATCCCATACTTCTATGAATTTTCTTCAATTATATATATGATAGCCATATGTTGCCTTTATTTACCCTTCCCTAGTGGTCGTACAACATAGATTGCTCAAACGGAGTCCAGTGAGAGCCTGAGAAGAAGCACAATTGTTTGCACCCTAAAAATAGTTATGTACCTGATGTATTCTTCACTTTTATGATTCATGACATAGGGAAAAACTATATACTTCATCCCCGTAGGAAGAAACGTGTAACCTCTGTTAACCGAAATTTTTGGATTTTTTTGAATATTTTTTTCAAAATTTCTATTTTTCTGAACTTTCCTAAATCTTTGAAATCGTGGAATTATTTTATACGGAGTATATTTTCGATTGTAATATGCTATCAGTATTTTGTGGGTCATTGATTTTGAGAAAACTAGTTTGTGTGAGATTTCACCCTATTTTGAATTTGTTGTTCATTTTCCTTGAATTTATATCAGTTATGAATATTGACTTTTATATAAAGAAAATATTTGTCAAATATTATTCGTAAATGAAATTAATTATTACTAATTTATTTAATCCTAAGGTTATAATAATTTGTAAGTTATTATATTTTCTCCAGTACTGGATTTAGACCATTTCGATCCTAGATCTAGCCTACCAAGTTCAGACTTGGATTGTGGGCTAGGACTTCGAATGTAGTTAGTAATAGGTAGTTAGTAGCTCAATTGTAATTAGCTAGTAACTATTAACTAATTAAACTAGTAATTAGTGTTAGTGTTCATGGTTAGTATTTTCCACTATTTTTTTCTACTTCTATTATATTTACGATTCTGCTATTAGGGTTTCCTACTCTACCCTATAATTATTGGGAACTCCCCAATATTTCTACATGACAAAATTTCCTAAAAATCTTTATCAAATCTAGCCGCCACCTTCACCGCCTATAGCATTTTCCGGCTACCACCACTCCCAGTTCTGGCCATCACTACAAGAAAATTGATTTTTTCTATCATTTTATAAACGTCGGAAAATAGGTGAAAAACGTTGGCATATGTATTCCCGACGTTTGTTCAACGTTTTCGACAAACGTTGTCGTTGTTCTAGTTGGGAATTTACTACATTTCAGATAAACGTCGGTATAGGCAAAGACGACGTTTGCAGTAACGTTTAATAAACGTCGGAAATTGTGCAACAGTGGGCAAAAATTTCCAAGGCTTCAACAAAAACGTCAAAAGTTGGACTACTTTTCCAACCATTTGCAAAAATGTTAGGATTTGCTTTCCCAAACTTTTTCCAATAATTTCCAACGTTTTAACAAAAATGTCGGTATAGGTAAAGCCATTTTAAAAAAAATGAATATACAAAAATATCGGTATAGGTTTAACTTCCAAACCATTACAAAGTCGATGTCGTAGATCTTCGAATCAACATATACTAGAACAAACTCTAGTCTAGAAAAAAGCTAAATGAAATAATGCAAATAAATACAAAATATTAGTCCCACAAAGAACAAACTCCAGTCTAGGAAAAGCTAAATAAAATAATGCAAAAGGATGTTTGAGCACTCATATAGATTTGCATTGTAGAAGCCCACAAGAAATCAATATTTCCAATGTATAATAGAAATTTTCTTTTCTTAGAATGCTACAACCTTCAAGTAAAATGATAGCTCCAACTGATTCTAGAAACTCAAAACATTGGTCGACAATATTATGGCTTTATCCCGGAGTTTATGAGATCAAATTCATTGTTGATGGCAATTGGAGGATAGATTCTAACCTAGAGGTGATTACCAGTGGCAACCTAACAAACAATATTCTCAAAGTAAACCGATGACTCCCATATTTTGGAAGTTGATAACCTTAGCGACAAGTGAAGCACATGATGGCTGATGAATCTCACAGAAATGGCTCCAGGGGTAAGGAGTTGTTCAAGTTGCAGATTGATGGCAGAAACCTTCTCGTTCCCATGCTGGCTGACATTGTTGTGGTAGCACACATTACAACTGAAAGATCTTTCCTTGTTTCAACTAGATGGGCTCCCGAGACAGCTTATAAGCATCTACCGCCATATCCACTTTTGATCAGTCAAGCTGTTGAATCTTTCTAATGCCAAGGAGATGACCTTACCTTGAATGAAAATTGTACATACTGTCAGACTATATGTCATCTATTCTCATTGTTTCTTCTGATGTATTCATTTACTTCTATTATGTACCTCTAGAAGTGCAAAAAATGCAAGCTATGTAAACATTGTCTATTATGTACCTCCGTAAACATATCATGTTCATATTTGTGGTCATGCAACATAGAGAAGATAAAATAATTAACATGCATCATAGTTATGATAAATTCTATATTAGTTATAATCAGTGCACAAAAGAACTGTCAGATTTCATGATCTTTAAGAACTGTCAGACTTTCAAGAGACCATCTCCATCCAAATTTTTATATTTACATTCATACTTCATTTTTCATGATCTTTGACTAGAACAAAGAATTGTTTTACATCTGAAGTTTTAGCATCAATTCGTCATAATAATGATAAATATCCATATTATTTCTAACCAGTGATTAGAAATAGCTATCAGCTAGTCAAGTAGATACATAGGCAACCAATTGAAACTACTTTCCAGCATTGTTTGTTCCTTAAATTAAGTCATATAAGGAATGATCTAGCGTCGACCACAAAAAATCAGTGATAAAAGGCTTCATTGTAGTTGTAGGAAATGTTATAGTACACATTTTGGATAAATGGTGAGTGGCCAACAAGACTTTGACATATACATCTTTGAAATTTCATGCCAATCCAACATTTTGTCATGGTGTGGTAGACATTTTACCTAAGATAAGGAAATTGTTCAACCATGCAAGGTGTTCAAATTCCATAAAAATGCCCAAATTCAAAATAAATTAAGTGAGTGTGCACATAAGAGACATTATCTTTAGATCCATTTCATAGTCAAGTGGCTCCAATATAAATTCTTCATCTTGTGCAACACCATTCACAAACAATTTCCCATTGTGAACATATCAATCTGCTATCTTTCACTTGTCCATATAAAGTGGAACTCCCAAATAAGTTATGGAAACGATAACACGTAATAAGAAAGACACTTTAACATACTCCCCAACAGTCGCCACAATCCTTTTAATAAATACATCACTGGAACTATATCCATTTTCCTGCACACAAAATACTTTCAGTAAAATATACAACATAACAGAATTGGGACTAACAAACGTGATGTTTTATAGATATTAGTACATCAGACTTGCATGACAGATAATATACATAGAGTTTAGAAGGAGCCTTAAAGATCATAATTTCTGTAACCTCTGGCTCTCAAAATAAACAAGAAACCTGCAATTGCAACAGTAAACACAATAGACCACTTGAACTAAAATTATTAAATTACCATATCTAAGATCTGAAAATTTCGTGACCAAGTAACAATGTGAAACTTGAAGCATGAGAATATCTGAGTGTCTAACTATGTTACATTGATACTTCATCTAGGGTGATGTGCCCTTAACTATCGAATCAGATACTTGGCCACTGGTACTTCAAGCCAAGTAAAGAAAAAGCAACAAGAAAAGAGAGCAAGTAGTGAGAAGTAAATAGCCCCCACATAAATTATAGACTTCATTGTATCACAAAAAATTGTATGGTAGATAGCAGGCCCCATATTATTGTTCTACATATTAGTCTTTATTTATTTCAAACTACTTCTGATTTTTCTCATTGTTCTAAGGAAGAGAATAGTGTTCGTGTGGCAGATTTGTTTCCTTCAATTTACTAAAACAATTGATAAGAGAGCAAAGATGAGGCCCATAAATACAAAACTAACACCAGAATACACAATTTATAGAGTAGGGTCATATATTAAAGACTATTAAAGAACTTTTACCTTGTCTTCATGTTATCTTGTCATTTTGGAGATTTTAAAGCCTTTTAGTGCTATGCTTTTGTTTTATTTCTTGATGGTGCCTCATATTCTATCATTTCTCAATTGCATCTTTTATGTTTTATGGTGTTTCAAATTCCTATGTCAAGCGCACAGTTTATGGGAAATCTGTCAATGATGTTTCTTAGTTAAAAAATGATACAAAAATATATGTGAAACCCAAAACTAATAGTATTATAAAAAAACTTATACTCAATTTAAGACTCAAAAGACAGTGCATACCAAGCTGGCCCAATTCTTATTAGACTCATCTCTACTGCAGACTAAAAAATTGGAATGGATAATATAACCATTAAATATTATGAAATTAAACACAAATTAAGTTTATTTTGTGGGTTAAGTGGAGATAAATAGCAATAGGTAGTCTCTATCCATATGTAAACTATGCCATATGTACATCGCCAAGCAACAAGACAACGAAGAGTAATAAAATCAACAGTAGTTGAACCTAAAAACCTGGATTCCAGATGTTATGTCTAAATACCATAAGCATTGCCCTGTGGTCTATCTGTAACAATTGTTAGGAATCAACATTTGACCAAAAGTTTATCAATAAGGAACAATATCGATATATTGTAACATTGTCAATGAATAATTCTGTTAAAATTATTTTTTTCATTTCTCTTTTTTTCATTCAATTTTCTCTATCAAATTGACTCAGAAAGAGAACTCCAACATTGGTATCGGTCAATATCAGAAGTGGTCGATCCGAGCACTATACCAGTACAATATATGTTTAGATCGAGTCTAAGAGAGATTTATCTATCATAAATCTGACAATTATACATCTATATCCATCCATGGCAGTACTAATAGTCTAATTTACAAAAATATACTTTGAGTTCCGATTCATATGTAGATGTATAATACCTGGCTTGGATTTATCCATCTAGTAACAAAAAGAAGAACTGCTTTGGGAATTGGGACTTGAAAAGGAGGCAGAGAAAAATATCTAAATGAAATATTTCTTCTTTATCGAAGTAAAATTATCTTACTTACTGTAGCCATGCATCCAATTAAAAAAATGCAATTCTTAATATATAAAAGTACGATAAGAACCAATCCTAGTTTAAACGTACAAAAAGGGAAGTAAACTGGAAAAGGGCAAGCTTCAAGGTGATCTTACAATGAATATTCAGCAATAAGAAAATAATCACAAATATCCACAGATACCATCTGAATGAATTAGATATTTCAATAATTAGAATCGCATAAAAAAGTTTGAATTTCCACAAAACTTAACAATGTTATATCCTGATAAAGCTCAAGTTTCTAGTATCAATATAGACTGCAAATAAACAAGATTCTAAGAAATGAACCATTAGTAGATATGTTCAATAAGGATACCTTATGCCAACAACTTTCTTAAAATCAGCTTCCAGAGCTGGGAGCATATACTTGTGAAAATCAAGTTTGGGGTTGCTCTTATAATGTTCCTGAGGGAAAGCATTTGAATAAATATATTGAAACAAGGTGATGGTATCTTTGAAAATGGAAACGTAAGCGACCAAGGCTTCTATTTGACAATATTGAATTGCTTACCATAATGAATTCGAGTCTCATTGTGGTGTAGTCAGATTGTGTTACAGATCCATAAAACTGCTTACAGAAAGATTTCTGCACAAATAATACGTTTAGAGCATATTCCAATATCCTTTCTGATGAATAAACAGTGTATAAGTATGGATAATAGCTAGAAAATGTTGGAAAAGAACTATCAATAAGAAACTTGAAAGAAGACAAAGAACTTCCACTCTAAGATGCGTTCTTTTTCTTTTATTTAACGAAGAGATGGTAGTCTGTAATTTGATCCAACAGTACAGTGGTTAAATAACAATTTTTAGCTGTCTAGTTTAATTTTCATGTACTGTATGGACTATGGCGTACTACATTGAAAGAACTGAACCAGATCGCACAGGATGATGTTTAATCCTATAGATCAATAATTTCTTATCAGCATATGCCTTATTTCTAACATCAATCATGTTAGCACTGGGAACTCCCGTGTTGAAGAGGAGAACGAGGACGAAGCTGCGGGAATGAAGACAATAGTAGAGCATACCATGATTCCAATTCTTTTCCCAGTCTATCAAATCAGCGGGCGAAAATTATACTGGAAAATTTGCAAAATACTTGCCGGCGTCGATATTGGATCGAGACATGCCAAACCGTATCGGTATCGGTTGTTTCGGTATAGGCCATATAGGTATAGATACTAGTATCAGAAGTATCATATCGGTATTAGCAGATACTAGAAACTATGCTAAAAATGAAAGAGATGCAGATCAAGAGAGAATCACAATATACTTAGTGCAATAAAACAACCCACATGTGGCTTAAATAGTATGAAACATTGTCTAATATTTTGACACTGAATTGAAAGAAGTTGATTTTAAGCATTTAAGGAAAGACTACCTGAACAGAGATCTTCCAGTCAATTGAAAGCAATCTGTTAGCAAGTTTTCTGTTACGACCACATATGACAAGAATTTTGCCCTCTCCATGATTCTTATTATATAATGCCTTGTCAAGTGCACGAGCAGTAGCTTCAATGGGGGCCATGCCTTTCCCTCCTCCCATCAATAGAACAACAGATAAATCCTCATACATTTCCTTTCTCAAAAAATTCTAAGAACATATGAAAGAAAAAACTTAAGAAATAATTAGAACATGAGTAGATCAATTAAAAGGAAAAAAAAGTATAAATATATAGATGTTAAAGGTGTCTTAAGAAAAAGCATGAATACTTTGAATATTCATTACCAACCTTTCGTCTGAAATAAAAGAAGGTCGCACTGGAAGACCACAGACTTTTGTTTGGGCAGACTGGAGTCAAGCTTTTCGTGTCCTTCTAGTCACATAAGCAGAAGGACAATAACACCTTGTTACAAGCTTATGAAACCTGAAGATAAGGAACAACAGACCAACCAATTCAACAGATCATCATGAACATTAAAGTGTAATGAGACTTCACCATACACAAAACATGATACAAAATCCTTGTAATAATAAACCTACCAAGTTCGATGACAAGTGCTTAAACCTGTGACAACTGTAGTAAATACGATCTTCTTTAACAAACCTTTAGCCCTTAGTATTCAGAGGGGTACATTCTGCATTAGAGGGTGTACACTGATAATAGTGTCACCATCAGTCCTTTTGTAACCTCTCTATACACGTTACACAAAATAATATGTTAAAGCCTGCCCTCTTGACTCAGAGGCAGTGGCTTCTTAGAGTCCTACTGGTAATATAATGGTTTCAGCAAAAAATAAACTCAACTACTAAGCATATAAAATATTGAAGGAAACATATAATATGCACTGGCATAAAATAATGTAATTATGTAACAGGAGACACTGATAAGAATATAAGGTTATTTAGCTGATTCAGAAATTGAAGGATTTTATTGCATTTGCAACAGAGACGAACACATCTATCACTGGCTAATAGTAAAATTAACTTGTTATCACTAACAATACTTCTACAACACTAATCTTTTCATATCCCTCTTAGAAAGAACATAGTAATAACACATCTTTTTTCTACTGGAAAATCACATTCTCACACATGATCAGCACAGTAATACTTTAATATGTAATGATGGATGATTTAGATACAGTGAAGGACATCAATCAAGGATAGGGAATCCGTCAAAAGCGGAGATTGGCTGTAGGACTATATATCCGCAAATGCCAAGGCAAAATACCATGTAAGCCAGATTATATTGTTTTGTTTCCAGATAGCAAAAAGGGTTATATGCACTTTTAGGGTCATAATTTAAAATAACATTATCCTCGAGTTAGAATTTGCATATAGATATGTTAGTTTTGTGAATGACTATTGTAATGTTTTGTGAATGACTATTGTATAGATATGTTAGTTTATTTATTTTTCTTCCCAGAAACTTAAATAGATTCTCTTCAACCATGTTGTAGAAAACTGTGAATGGTCTAAACATGTATCAAAATTTTTGTATTTTCAACTATTATTATTTATACATCTTTTCTTATTAGACTAGTATTCTTTATTTTTAGAAATCAAGCTTATTTTATTCAATGTGTATCTAGCTATGTGCATTTGTATAGATACATGAACGATATAGCAATAATGACATGGAAACACTGATATGACACTATTTTGGACATGTAATACTGTATTTTGGAGTGCCTTAATTGGTTGTGTCTAATATGTACCTGACATGGCCATGATATGATACATAACCAATTTTAAGTTTGCGAGGAGGTGGCTGGAGACTGGTGGTGTTTGGAAACAATAAGATAATATGAGGGTAGTGTTTAGGAATTAAGAAATTATTATTATAGCCAATTCAAAAAGAACCTTTATAGTTTATACATAACTTACCTTATGCAACAAAATTGCAGGTTTTATACCAATATAAATATCAAATGAAAGAAATGTCATAATATTATATAACAAAAGGAATAGGTAAACTCTACTGAATACCTTATTCATTACTATTTCAGTTGAGTAGTGCTTGTGTAGTTGCAGCAGTCCTTAGTGGAGAAATGTGATTTTGTAAATTCATTTGGGGTTAACTTGCATGAGAAGAAGCTAAGCCTGTAACCTTCAAGCATGTAAGAACATAATGTGCATGTTGCAGATCCAAAGTTGATTGGTAGGATGACTGGTTTGGTAGCATAAGAATGCTTTTGGGAGACTACAAATCATGCTGTATGAGGTAGACATTTATAGGATGGGGCAGTTAGTTGCTTCAAGCCTCTCACTCTCCTAAAATACTTATTTAATGCAGCAAACTTAAGAGCTATCTAATTTTCCATCATCAGGATGAACCTAATAGTTGAAGGGAACTAACAAAAGTGACCCCTTAGTAAGTACAAAACCAATTTGAGTTCATTAGTGAAGCAAGTTCTAATATGCGTGGGATTGAAAAATAATACGCGAACCTTTCAAGTTCACCATATGAATATTTTTCCCTTCATTTCCTGAAACTTAGCAGTCCTAACTCAGGATGCAGTGAGAACACTTCCTCAACATTAGAACATTGGTGCAACTCAAAGCTCCTCTACTTTTTATTGTTAAACAAGGACAGGTTGCATCATGTCAAAAAAAAATTAAGCAAATAAATTGAGGTAAGCTGGTTTTGTTTGAGTTGACTTGAGCCTAATACTGCATTGGAGATCATACGGTACAAAAGCACATTATTCCAAATGAAATGCAGAAGTCGTATGGTCAGTAGTATCATGGTTAATGGCATGTTTCTTATTAAGTTCTCAACCAAGTAATTGATGATCATCCATGCAATTCTTGGCATAAGAAACAACAAGTTTATGTAGCTCCCAACACGAAAGGAAGCCACACAATTAGTTATAGTCTTTAATACATGTGAAAACTTAAAGCATATCTATGGCACAGAGTTGAGTTGGCTCTAGAAGATATGCATATCGAGTTGTGTTCCTCAATAGGAGTGATGAAAGAACCTAGTAGAAGCGTTGAAAACACAAAATATATATATATGGAGAAGCACTCCATTCAGTCCAGTTATAGGCAGAAACAATAGAATTTGAGAGAGTAAAATTGTTAAGACAGCAATAAAAGAACAATAGGAAGTAATATTTATAATATTCAAAAACAATATCCATAAGCAAAGTCGTAGTAAGAAAAGCAGGTTATAACTTGTAATTATTTCTTCTATAAATCCACCTTCAAACAGTTAGAGTTACCTAAAAATACAGGTGAAACAAATTAACAGCAGGTAATACTAGAAAGTGATAAAGTGCAGTGAAGAATCAAAAGGAGAACCATCAGTTTTCCTTCAAAGAAGTGTGATAACAAGCAGTGATATACCTTCTCATGTAATCATATGAAAGAGAAAATCAGAACTAAGATGTTCTCAAATATACCTGCAACATGTTCATGATATTTAGTTGTCGTCTCTCTCTAACTGGGATAACTGCCTCTAAATGGTTAACCAATTTCCTCTGTTGCTCATAAATGAGCTATCTACATCACTTCTAGAGAATTTTTTGGCAGATGGATATATCTGACTCTGTTCAGCCTTATCATCAGCATCAAATGTCCCTACTTTTGAGTCTTTAGCCCTGATTCCTCTTTGTTCTGTTAACTTCTTCTGATTGAAATCATCCGACTCTTGCGACTTATTGTATGCACCAAATCTTTTGTCGATGTTGCAATTACTAGCACTGGTATGAGCATGAGAATCACTTGACTCATTGCCTACAGTTCCATTTTGCGTTGATAGAGCCACCGAATTACGATCAGTCATATCTGGTTCTGCATCACCTTGTGGGTTGAAAGATTGTTGACATTTTCGAGGTACCACCACTTCTACAGGCAAGTCACCTGAATTCCTTATTTCCAATTTTTGGAAGAATTCTAGATTCATCTCCTTGTTAGTCAAAGAAGGCATTCTCTTCTTTAATATAATTACTGCTTTACACATATATTACTGCCTTTATCTTTTGAGAGAGAATCTTTGTCGGTAGGTGAAGATGAAGAAGATGAATCTTTCACATTTCTGATCTTCTACAGCCAATATTTGACTTTGTGTGGATTTTATCCACCTTTTCTTCAGGATCAGTTGATTCACAATTTTTACCATCTGAATCATAACATTGAATCATTAATATTAACTCAAAAATAGATAGGTACTAAACAAGAAAAAGGTAAAGTCAAACGGAAAAAGAATGCTAAAGTGTTTATTTACATGTAACCACAAGTTGTCTCCTCTGGACTAACAACTTTTCTACTCAAAAACTGCCCACAGTTTATACTAATAGAAAAATTGAAAACAAAGAGAGAGAGAGAGAGAGACAGAGATACAAATGAAGCCATGTACAAATGTGAATGGAATAGATAAATAATCCTAACTAGAGTGAAGGTCAAATGTACTTAGTACCCATCTACTATCATTGATTTTCTACAACCACTTTACACTCCAATTCTATGTCACGAGGGTAAAGCTTCACTGTTACCCCCAAAGGTCCAATAACAATAAGAACAATCAGCATTATCCTAAATGATATCTGCAAGAAGTTAAGGGTAAGTTACAACACCCAGTTTCAAGCTTCTTCAGTTTAACTTTGGACTTATTATTACAATAGAAGACTTCTCCAACAAACCCAATCCATGTAAATTCATAACAGCAACCACCACAACAAAACCTTTATCCAAAATTTTAGGGGTCGGGTGTTTGAATCTTCTTCTTTCATTCGACTCTCTTAAGGTTCATGTCCTTTGTAATGTTAACAAAAATCATATTCTTCTTTAATATTTCAAATCATGTTTGTCTAGGCCTACCTCTAGCAATAGAAGCTCCAAACTACTATATTATCGCTTCTCCTTACCGGAGAAGAAAACCCTAGATCTGGACGAAAAGATCGAAGATGGGTCGGATAAGGGGAAATAACCTAGATTTGGGGAAGGATTGTTAGGTACCTGTTCGGAATCCACTAAGGCCGAGAGGAGAGGGGTAGAACTCAGGAATGAAAAGAGTGAGGGATAGCTCGGGGATGTATAGAGCGAGAGGAGGTGGCGATTTGGCTTAGTAGCGACTCTATCTCTCTTTCTCCGATCTCCTCCGGGACTCCTCGCGCAGCCACTGCTACTCTTCATGGAGCCACCGCTTCTCTTCATGGAGCCACCGCTTCTTTTCGTAGAGCCACCTTTGCTTCTCTTTTTTCCAGAAAAAGGAAGAGGAAGAGTAGGTGGAGTGGAGGATTTGGGATGAGTTTAGGATTTTGGCTGATTTGAGGAAGAGGGAGAGGAAGCTCGGATAGGAGAGAGAGAGGGGGATGGAGAGAGAAAGATGAATTTAAATAAAGTAGGATAGGGGCAGGGGCTAGGGTTTTTTCCCTGAAGAGAGCAGCAGAATCAAGTGAAGGAATCAGAGGATTTTAAGAGGGAAAGACAAAATATAGAGGGAAAGAAAAATAATACAATGGTTTCTTTTCACAATAATCAATGTTTTCGACAAAACGTCGATAAATTTTTTGACGTTTAAGACACACGTTGCGAAAAAATGTTAAGGAGTCAATATTTTCCAACATTTAATACAAAAAATCGGTATTTGCTTGCCTAAGCCAACTTTAACATAAATGTCAAAAAAAAATGTCAGTAATCCTTGACGTTTAAGAACAAACATTGGTATTTTTCAACGTTTATTGTAGAACGTCGGTGTATCATGCCTAAGCCGACGTTTGCATAAATGTTAGGAGAAAAAAATGTTGGAAAAGGCCTATTTTCTTGTAGTGCATCTTCCACAGCCACAATCGTGCCTAGCCAGTGGCAACCACCTTTCCGTCGCCACTGTTTGCAAAAAACAAAAAATGTTTTTATTCTAAACTTGTAAAAGAGTACAAAGTACAATAAATTCTGGGGAAGTACAACTTTAGGAATCTGATCAGGAGACGATCACTTTATCCTTTGGACTATGTGAACTTGAAGACCGTAGCCTTTAGAGAACGCAACAGTAATTTTGCAAGAGTTCTTGATCTCTGTTTGATGATGATTGGAAACATTATTTATAGAGTTCAGGAAATAACTATTTTAGCAGTTATTTTGATATGTTTGAGGCTGGATTGTGCCATACTGGATTGCGCCAACCTCCTGTTGTACCAACTTTACATTCAGTTGTCAATCGTGTACTAACTGTATTTAGACACGTGGCATCATATGATTGAGATGTGCGTGGTCGTGTACAGGATATTAGATACGTCTTGAAAGATTAGTGGCATGTGCGCCATGTCATCCTGCTTTAGAATATAAGTTGTCTCAACTTTATCAGGTTGCGCGAGCTTCAGTCAATAAGTCAAACTGCGCTTGATTTGAGCTGCGCCTATACACGTGGCAGCTTCTGAGCAAAAGTCGTTCAGGTTACGCCCAGGCGCAACTAAGGATTTTGTTTTGATTGCGCCTGGGCGCAACTCACGATGTGTATAGGACAGCTGTCCACCAACTTCTCTAGAGCGGCATAATTCACGAGATTCGAAGAGATTTTCCTCGTTTACTGTTGTGTCAGCCATCAGTATTGTCAGGTAATGATGACCATTAAGTGTCAGATGCCACGTAGGTTTTGGCACAAAAAGACAGGGCGCAGTCTAATATCGTGCACAACCTGATCAGTGGCGCAGTCTGTTCTCTGAGCTTCATATCAGTGGCGCAACTTGATTTTAGGGCACAACTTTATCACTGATCAGTATATTGAAGGCACAACTTGATTTTTAGGCTCTATAAGACCCCCTTCAATGTTTTCAAAACTTAAAAATATTGCAAAGTTTTGAAATACTTTAAATTTATAAAAGTTCTAACTAAGTCATGTTGCACCGGTCTCATGCAATCTTTTATGCACGATTCGGAATGACTGGTAGGATTCTGATTTTCTCGCTATAAATAATCCCCGTTTACTCCACTGTGATTCTTTACTTTCACTTTTAATCTTCTGAGAAAACTTTTGCAACCCTCTTCTCCGATCATCTTCTTGACGACATGGCCCCAAAAAGGACTGCTGCTGACAAGGCAAAAGCCATCGCCACTTCTTCGACTCATGTTCCGCCTACCCATGTACCACAATATGTGCCGTCTTTATCTCGTCGAGAGATAGCTAATCCAGCCATGGAAGGTGATTATGGGCGAACCGATTTGATTTATGATTTCATCAATAATTGATTTGTTCCCCTCTTTTTAGACTGTGGTGCATCATAAACCTTGCATCACCCCTTCTTAGGGTGTGATTGCTCTCTTTCTGAATGGTGTTCGTTTTTATGAATACTGTTGCATACAGTAAAAATTATGGCGCAACCTGAGGTGTTGCGCAACTTGAGTTTCGTGCAACATAGCGTGCGGCGCAACTTGGGTTGTCGTGCAACCCAATATATCGCGTAACTTAAGTCTCGCACAATACATCTCGTGGAGCAACTCAGAAAATCTGTGTGATTCAGGAAATCATACATCTTCATTTTTGTTTCTAATTTTTTGTTTATGCATCTCTCTGCAGTTAATCTCAGGGAAGACCCGGATGCAGAGAAGTTTGCTTCAACATTTAATGTCCCAGAATACAGGAAGAATTTGTCTCATGTCACTTTTCCTCATTATGATGGTCCTGAAGCACGAAGAAGTCTGCTCATAGATCAGGACAATCAAACCCTTTTGAACTTAATGAACGGTGAACCTCTACAGAGCTTGGATACTACAGTCCACAAGAAACCTACCTTTTTATTTGGAGATGCAATCAAAAAGACTTTCCAACCTAAGGCAAGAAAAGAGACGAGATATTTCTTAAAGGGAAACAACGCCATTCATCTAACAGAAATATCCAGGTCCATGGCATTATCTCAATATGCTTTTGCTAGTTATCATAGGAGGATGTCATGGGATCTTACTCCTCTCCAACAAGCAAGAGTCGGCCAAATCTGTTATAAAGTGGGTCCACAGAACAAAGTCCTTTTTTATAGTACTTCTGAGAAATATAGCACACACTTGAGAGGTTTAAGATCGAGCTGTATTCCTTCCGAGGACTCCTCGCTGCTCCTTCCTGTCAGAGTACCCATTTTTGTAAATACATTTGCAAAAGCTGAAGGAATATATCCAGAACGTGCTATGCGAATGACAGGCCTGGTAAACCCTGGAATGAAACGTTGGAGTAGCTTGTCCATATGGATTTTGGAGGAATTCAAAGACAGGCTCATTGATCTAGGCGTCTACAATCCCATCTGCACTACGGTATATGGCATTCATCCAAATCCTCACATGTTCTTGGCTTTGGTAGAGAGATATAACAAAAGCACTGGGACTTTCATGACACCTCATGGAGAAATGGGGTTTGCTCTTAACGAGATGGAATATATCTCTCATCTGCCGATGGGTGACAACCCATATGAAGAATATGTACCCACAAATGATGAATTAGATGCTATAGCAAAGGAGAATCCCCAGATGATCACAATTTTCGAAGAGCTGCTGTGCTACTATAAAATCTGCTCACTCTACTACGAAAGTGCTTCTGCGGGTACTTGCTATATCACAAAATGGATGCCATATCTGTTTCTGGGTCATGTGTGGAAGGACAAGCCACTGGACAGTCAAGCCTGTATGCCTCGTTTCTTTGAACCCTTTGATAGAAGTGATATACAATTATTGATGGAGAAGCATAATCATGGGGATGTCACTTTGACTGAAGACTCGGGTTATTTCAAGGCTGGCGACGTTCTTCAAAGTTATCTTCGACAGGGTTACAGACCTATGTCTCCAGAAGCCTAGTTGGCAGACTTTTTATCTTTATAGCTACGATGCTTTGCAGTTCTGGGGCTAGTGCAGTTGACAGGTTTCATCGAGATGTCTTGTTCGCTGCGATACGTCTTGTATTTGGATACAAGATGGATCTGCTTTCAGCCCTGACCTGTCGCCTGAACGCAGGATTGCGTTCTTTTATGGACACTATGCTGAAAGAAAATGATAATCGGTCGAAGTTTCCTCGTACAGAAATGCCATTCACTTATTTGTTTGGATGGTTACTACTATACCATCCCTGCTTGATGGACCCGGATATGGGACCTCCTGATGGAGATTTGATTGGGCATTTTGCTAATGCCCACTGAAAATATGCTGCTCTTACGGAATATCGACTTGCTCTGAACCGTGGATCAAGATGGTTCTTTTAATGTGTTAGGCCTCCTACAGGGTATGATGCCATGCCTCCACAGATGATGGATTTACCCGAAGAAATACCCCGTTTAAGTCCAAACATCTTTTTCTGGCTTAAAATAATCCGACCGTCCCACTTGGTTTATAGATTTGAGGAAGAATGCTATTTGGAGTCGTATTTGCCGAGTCGATTTGCACGACAATTCGGGTATGATCAACTTCATATAGGAAATGCGACCACTTGCCTCCAAGCTACAGGCTATCTCATTGATGGAGCTAGAGCTTGGAATTATTACAATGCTCGGGGCACAAAGGCTATTTTTTCTATGCCTTACAAACTTTCCTAAGGTCTGCGTATGTTGTATTCATATGCAAACTTCTACACTTCAGCAAACACATTTGCTGAAAACTTCCATCCCTCACATAGCTTTGCAACTGAAAAGAGAATTAAACAAGGAAAACATACTCTTCAGTCTTTTCGAGATATAGAAGACAGGGACCCTGCTGATGTACCCCTAGAAGCATCAATTTTAATGAACTTTGCTGACCCGGTTCAAGATCCTTTAGATATATCTCTAAAGATACGGAAAGACAAATCCCCGGTCAAAGGTCTGAAGAAGAGAAAGACTAAGGAGACGACAGTCTCTCCTCAACATGACAATCTTCCTAATTATCCAAGGGCTCCGGAGAAGAAGAAAAGAACATCACTGGTTATCAATGAACCAGTGACCACGAGAACAACTAGTTCTTAATCAAAACAACTGCTTCTCAGTTCTTCATCTAGAGAGAAGGACATTACTCTTTCTTCTATTCAGAAACAAGGAAAGATTACTGAAGGAGGAACTTCTGCTTCCTTGATTGATCCAGAAGGTACTCATACCGGGGCTATTGCAGGGCTAAGCGCACCGATATTCAAAGAAGATAGAAGAAGGTTGGACATTGCTGAAGAGGAACCATCTCAAGAAGGTAATATCAAAGCTGTGAAATATCTTCCTATATTAACTTTTACCATAAATATATATATATATATCTAAATTGCTTTTCTTTGATTACTTAAATAGATGTCCGTCCTTCTCCTGCCATTGTGACAGTAAATGTTCTGGCCAATGTACTTGCTGCAGCTGGGATAACGGTTCCCTCTCCAACTCCTATGAGTCCCTCTCTGAAACAAGATTTACCTCCATAAGATACTTCTCAAGCTCAAATATCTACTCATTCCGGAGAAGCAGTGATTGATGCATTGAATGGTTGTGATTTTGATGATGAAACTTATGATGAAGATTGGGACAATATTGCTAAAGAAAAACAAATTTTAGAAAATGTATCACCATCGCAAGAAATCCCAATTGATAAAAATCCTTCGTCTATTGAAGACGAGGAGGATGTGGAACCTGTCAATCTTCTTGGAGTTAAGGAATCCGCAACTACTGAGCCACTTGAAGTGCCTAAGGTAGAAACTAAAATAAATGAAACTCCAGTAACTCTACCACCTTCGACTGAATCAGGAGCAGGGAGTAGTCAGGCCGCCATGTCTACAAAGACTCTGTCTAA
Organism: Iris pallida; assembly: GCA_029216955.1. NCBI lineage: Eukaryota > Viridiplantae > Streptophyta > Magnoliopsida > Asparagales > Iridaceae > Iris > Iris pallida. The sequence goes on from JANAVB010022142.1 coordinate 30,176, forward strand.
AACTTCAGTCCGAGACAGCTAAGATGATTGAGACTCCTCATGATGTACTCAGCCCAAGTAAGTTTCCCCACTATGAATGATTTGTTATTGTATCTTCAGCATTATGAGTCATAACATATATAATTTGTAGCAGCACCCACGAGGACTGTAACCGGGAAAGGAAGCTCTTCTCAGATTAGTGCTCCGGATGAAATACTCCCTCCTGCTAAAGCTGTGAAGACTTCTTCAAACATAGTAGCCATTCCAGAAGCCCTGGTGGCTAACATATTTATAGTGACCTCTTTCACAAGAGTCTTCTTTACTTCTCTGGAGCCTCTAGTTCATAGAGTTATGGAGAGAGAAGATGTCCCTTTCAGTACCGTTAGAACTCCCACCACATTCTTGATTGAAGGCATCCAAAGTCAAGGAGACGAAGCTCAAGCTTCATTTTTGGAACATATTTTGGATGAATTAGAGAGTTCAATTAAGGCTTACAAGGAGTTGAAAGGAGGAGATATCGAGCCGCTAGTAAACGCGGAGGACGAAACCATGGTTCAAGAAGCAGAGATTAGTAAAGCTGATTTTGAGACATTCCTGCTGACTTTTACTAGACAGTCCTCTGAGATAGATGTTCAAATCTCTGACGTAACTGTTGTTGCTGAGAGTCACAAGACTAAGGCTATTGAAGAAGAGAAAAAGGCTATTGGTCTAAAAGCCAAAATTGCTCCACTTCAGGCAGAACTCCAAAATATTCAGCAGAACATAGAAAAAAAAATCAATTGTATCAATCTACTATTGATCAGGTGGATATTTTGAAGGATCGAAAGAAGGAATTCGAACGTCTTCAAAATGAAGAACTAGAACGCCAAACTGCTGCTCTACAACCTTTCGATCCTAAATTAGGACGAATTGAAGCTAGGCAGAGAGTGCTGGATTCTCGTGATGAAATAATTCAAGTTCTGAAGAAACAAATTGCAGAACTTATCATCTATTCTTCAGAATAAAAAAAATGGGCAAATGCTGTTGTTCTTTTTTTTTAATGTACTCTTTTTCTCTTCTTTTGTAGAAAAGAAATAGTAAAAACTTTTTATGTGGTACCATTACTTGTTGCATATCTTGTTATAGATATATGTAATAGAATAGAAAATATATTCAGAGGTACTGGACGTAATATAATTCAGGATTTTGGAAAATAATAATATTCATTATATCTGCTCAGAGGTAATGTGGACGTGGCAGAATATAAAATTTTTGCAATACTGTTATTTCAATGGACAACTTTATCAGAGGTAATAAGGACATGACAAGTTGCTGATACAAATAATTGAAATTCAGAGGTGTAAAGGACGTGAATTCAAATTATTTAAACAAGAGACAATAAATGTCCAATGAATGATAAGTCAAAGAAAGTGAATGAACTGATGGTCACTTTAATTTTCAAAGGAAAGATGCCGGCTTAAAGCTTGAATGTGATCTTTTTTGAGACGACTTTTGACAGCAATATCGCCAACATAGCATTCGACAGTCTTTCGTAAATGATCTCGAAAGATAGTACTCATAGCCCGCTGGTAAGTTGCACCTGCGTTCTTAAGACCAAACGGCATGACCGTATAACAGTACACACCCCGAGGAGTACGAAACGAAGTATGTTTTTCATCTTCAGGATCCATCCGGATAAGATTATATCCAGAAAACCCATCCATGAAAGAAATTCGTTCGAATCCACATGTATTGTCGATCATAACATCAGTAATTGGGACATGGAATTTGACTTTGGAGCAAGCATCATTGAGATCCCGAAAGTCTATGCAAACTCGAACCTTTCCGATCTTCTTCAGAACAGGGACGACATTGGCTACCCAGTCAGGATGTTGTTCTTCTCTGATAAAGCCATAAGCTATAAGCTTTTTGACTTCATCATCAATTACATCCATCATTTCAGACTTGAATTGTCGTTTGTTGTTGTTTGACCGACTTGACATTCGGCAAGATGTTAAGCTTGTGAGTTACAATTTGAGGATCTAATCACGACATATCTTCCTAACTCCAGGAGAAGACATCAATGTATTCATGAATAAGGTAAATTAATTCTTGTTTATCATCTTCTGAGAGATTCTTGCTGATGAAGATTGGTCATGATACACCTTTCTCTCCAATATCGATTTGGACCAGTTGATCTTCAGTAGGTGGTTCTCGTTGTTCAAAACGAAGTTCCCACTGATTGTCCATCCTTTGTACCTAAGGGTCCATTTCAGTAGCTTCTTCTATGTCACTTTCATCATCTTCTGAGAATTCGGCGGACACCATGTTAGAAGATACTATCGCCTTATGAATATGACCGATGCTGGTATCAGAGTCCCATGAGATAGAACCAGAAGAGTTTGAACGTTCTCCTTCATCAGATTCAGAAGGTTCCGGAGTTGGAAGTGGTGACATATAACCTAGTCCTCTTTTTGATTTACTGTGGTATTGTTGTGATTTTCTTTTTAGAACAACAATACGAAGAGGGGTTCGCCTTTCTTTACCATTGTTGAGACCTGTTATGAAATCATAGCCTATTTTACGGATGATGGCTTTAGATTGTGGACTATAGCGTCGTAATTGTAGCCTTCCTGTATCATCTCTATTATCATTATAGAGCATGATTTTTGGTTCTTCTCTTTTGTTGAAGAATATAGGCTTTTTATCTTTCTTTCGAGATGGTACTAAGAAGTACGACTCTCGTATTGAATCCAGTGATACCATGTTTCGTCAAGATGATACGACTATTGTAAGTGGCTTAAAGCTATCTAGCATATCCAGATAACACTGAGTATAGTAAAAGACATCAATATACTACAAAGGAGATGCTTTATTGATCTTTACACCATCATTTACAAAAAGGACTTTAGCCTTAGCAGGCTTATTCAGATTGATGGCAAGAGGGGGAGAGAAAGAACGAGAAGGAGGAGGAAGCTTCTTGCAATGAAGATCGATTATAAGCGGCTCAGAAGAGGTGAGCTTTCTGTGTTCCTGACTAGCACCTTTAGGTCTCTTCTCATGGGAAGGTAGATAGATAGTCAGTGGTTGGGAAAACTGAGGGTAGGAGGTACGTCCTTTGACTTGAATCACCAGAGTATCATTAGGTATACTCTTCTATTCTTCATCTGTGTCCATTGCTAGTACCACCTTCATGAATTCCTCTTTGTATATACGAGAATCGTTGCAATACGCTTCAACTCCTTTGAAAGGATTCAGATCTGCAACCTCTTTTTGGACTTCTCCATTACCATCCACATATTTGAAACATTGGTGGAGTGTAGAGGGTATAATATTGTGTTCATGGAGGAATGGCCTTTCCAACAAAGCATTGTATAACCCATGATTTTCATAACATAGAAAAATACTTTTGTACGAAGATTGCCAAATTGAAGTTTTAGGCGTATTTTCCCCAAAGGTTCACTTCTTCCTTGATTGAATCCCAGGATGGTAGTGATAGTTATAGAAAGATTATGTACTGGGATTTTCAAAGTGTCCATTAAGGACTTTGGCATGATGCTAAGTGCAGACCCGGGATGAATCAGAATACGGTCGACTTTCATGGTGTCCACATATCCCATGAAATAGAGAGGACGATTATGACGATTGTCTTCTAATAACATGTCATCTTGTATAAAAGTGATATTGGGCATCAATTCAAATACACTATGACAATGTGCATCGCTGACTGGCTCCTTTTCAGGCTTCTTGAGAAGAGTCAAACAAGTGTCAGCCTGCATCAAGGCTTCACTTAACGTCTCATGAGTTTTTTTTTGAGAGACGTAAAAGTTCAAAGATTGACAATCTTGCTAGAGTATTGGCCAATTGAGCCAATATGTCAAAATTGTAAGGCTTTTCAAGTCCAAGAGATGATGACTTCCTCAACGCTTCATCAAAGTGAACATGTTGCTTTCCCTTGTCTGCTGATGTTGGTTTATGAGGAGATGGTTCAACCACTGGCAAGGATGTAGATGGTGTATCTTCAGCAGAAGAAGATGATGGAGAAAGAGCATCCGGGGATGGAGCAGGATTCTCTTGAGTTTTGGAATACTCCCGAAGATAGGGTTTCCCAGATCTAGTGCCCATTAGGATTTCTTCTCTTGTTAATGGTTCAAAGGATATCATATTACAGTTCTTGGATTTAGACTTAGAATTCTTCTTTTGCTTAGAAGAGGAAGGCGTTCCAAATTCTGCAACCAGATCTGGATGAATCTACATAATCTCTCCTCTGTCAGTTGACATTGGAACAAGGCCTTCATTTAAAGGAGACGGGATATTCATAATTTCCAGAGTAGTCCTTGGAATGGGGACATCACCATCTTGTACGAGTTGTGGTGGAAAATTACTGAATTGGAGAGAAACCACATTAGCAATCACTGTTTTCTCGTCCTGCTGTAGAGTAATTGCTCCGGAGTTGACCAACTCCTGGATTTTGCCCTTGAGCACATAACATGCTCTGGTTGGATGCCCTATGAATTTGTGATAAACACAGTATTTAGGGTGATCAGTTTTACCGACTTCTTCTGGTCGCTTTGCCTCTGGAAGCTGAAGCTTTTTTGCTTTTGATCAAGCAATCGAAGATGCTTAAAGTATCATCTTCGTTGAAAGAATACTCTTCTTTTGGACAAGTTGACTTTTGCAGTGGTGTTGATGGGGTGGATGCCGTCTGAGTGACATTGGCAGCCAAAGACTCTTTGCCTTTAAGATTGATGACCAATGTTTCTTTATTCTTGCGATTATTTTGGCGATTACTACCCCCAGGTGTAGAATGTTCATCTTGGTTAGGGTGAGTCATCTGGACTCCTAATATAGCCTCCCTTCCCGGAATTTTGAAATATTTTTATTTTTTTGTTTTCTTTAAATAGTGATTTAGAATTTTTGTAAATAATTATTTAGTTTATTATTACTATAGATGATTTTAGTCATGGCTGAGTTCTGAAGTACAAGACGACTAGAAATCATGGCACGGATAGTGCAGTAGCGTGCTTTGACTAGTGTTTAGCCATGGTAGGGGAAGGTCGAGTCATAGGATTGCTCTAACTAGGAAAATCAGGCCAAGTTGCGACTTAACCCTTGCCAAAGTTTTATTTATTATTTAATTATTTTATTTGATGTTTAAGAGACCCGGTTGTACCAAACCAGTCCGGACTGGACCCGTACCGAGCCCAAGCCCATGTAGCCATGTGGGACGTCCTATGACCTTCGTATTGATGTAGTTGGTATGAGGGTGTCATATTCCGTTTTAATGATCCAATGAGTATTTTAAGTATTCTTAAATAAATATTATGAATATCATTATTTAATTAATATTCAATGATATTGGTATAAAATGAGTCTTTGCGCATCTTGGATTTTTAGACTGCATATAATGGTGTATATATATACACTATTATTATTGAATTTCGTTATTATTCTCATTATTATTATTATTTCTACTGCTATCATTATTATTATTTTATCATCAAGATTATTATTATATAATGTTATTATTATTATTGGTGACATTATTTTTTCCAATAAATGTTATATATATATATATATATATATATATATATATATATATATATATATATATATATATATATATATATATATATATATATTCGTAGTTATATAAATAAGCCTATATTAGAACATATCGGGTTTTTATTTCAATTTTATGGACATTGTATAAGTAAATATATGAATATAGAGATACATATATATAGATATGTATCGTTATAAGAAAATATATAGGAATATATAAGCGAATATTGTATATTAAATATGGGTAGGAATATATAAATAAATACGTATATGCGTGTATATACATTTTGTGTAAGAATTTATATATGTGGGTGTATTTGCATGTATATATATAAATAAATTATATAGGTGTAATGGTATGAATATATTTATATATATACATTATATAAATATATGTGTAGTGTATATATATATATGTATATATATATATATATATATATATATATATATATATATATATATATATATATATATATATATATATATATGTATAATATAGTAGACTAAAAAGAAAAAGAAAAGAAAAACAAGAAGAATTGGAAGCAGCCCCCCCAAAGCTCGGAACCGAGCCCCAAGCTCTATTCGAGCAAGACCAGGCCCATGAGCCAGGCCACATGCAAACTTCCAAACTCAACAAAGCAGCCCCAAACCACTTGCTTTTCCGCACAGCCAGCCCCCCCACTTGTTGTTCTCCAAACTGAGTGCTCCAAGTATACTTAAACAATTAGGTATACATAACCGAGAGTTAAGAAACCCTTCCATCCTCGACCTAAACCCCTGATGCCGCCACCTCCATTGCGACCACAGCCCCGACGCTGGGCGCACCCCCCCGCGGTGCACGCCGCCTGGGCCGCCGCCGGCCGGCCAGAGGCCACGCGTGCACAGCCAGCGCGCACGTGCGTGAGGTGTAACAGCAACGGCAGCAGTCGGAAGGACCGACTTCGCGACAGATTTCCCGCTAGTTCGAGCAATCGTTTTACGATTTGTAAATGCTGGTATGAACCTTATATAACCCTCTTTAAACTTGTTCTTTTAGTTTGTAGATGACTGTCATCGATTGGTCGAAAATTCGACACGAAGTCGACAAAAAACAGTCCTAAAACAGGACATAAAACCGACCCAACCCCCTGACTTGAAAGGCGGATTCCAGCCAATCCAGCGGTCGATTGAAAAATCCAATTGAACAGACTTATAGCCAACCTATAGGAGATCATGACCCTTTTTGTAGTTTCAGATTTTATACAGTAGGCACAAAGAAATCAGTTTTCGAAGTTGAGCAAAAACCACTTTGAAAGCAGTTTAGAAAACTTGAAAAACCATCGATACGACGTGCGTCCCGCCATTCCGGGCGACGTGGTTGCGAACCGAATGCATCGAAAGCTGCATAACGGCTTCGTGGTCGTGTGGGCTTTGACGGAATTCGAATTGGTCGCGTGTGCACGACGAATTTGATGCGTATCCGTCGAAATTCACCGTATCGTGCACTTTGCAAATTCTCCAATTACTTTGTGCACGCTCGACAGATCGAGACAAAACTTACGCCAACAGAACTGTATCATTTTTCTGGTCCTGTATGCCAAGTTTGGTCCAATTCTGAGACAGTTGAATCGTACGTCGTTTTGTGGGCCCCACGGTCCCACACAACGGGCGATTTTGTGCACGGTCCGCCGGAATCCAACTTTGGACATACGGTTGGGTTCGTATCAGAAAACCGGATCCGTAGACATGTAGTTTGACGACTTTAGAGACCATTGACCCTGGCACGCTTTTCGGTGGAAAGCGGGTCCAACGGCGGACATCGTTTTTGTCTAAAATTACCGTTTTGCCCCTGTGTCCAGAATTGGACTTAAGGACAGGCAATCCTAGCTAATTTGACTATTCTGAGAATAATGGTACTATTTATTTTAGCATCCGGAGACTTCTACATGTGTTGACTGATTGTGGCTCATTGAGTGGTAGTGTTATTGGTTTCTCCACCTAAGGACCTCAGGCAAGTGCACTTTCTGATTGCTTTCCGATTCATAGTAGTCTTTTCATTTCATGTCTTTACATATATCTTGCTGCTTGTTGACACGCTCGTCACACGGAGTAGTCGGGAGGGGAAATATCTTAGTAAACATGTGAACTACCCAGAACTTTCCCATGTGTCTATTCTTGAACGATAGCAGCTGCACACGACACGTGCAGTGAGTCGTATTTACCCCCTAGCCGTTCACATGTTGAAACAGATATTTCACACAACCTAAATAGATGTCTTTTATTAGTTTTTTTGTTTACTTCTCTATCGTGCTATGTCATCAGTTTTCTTACTAGCTTTCATATTCCATATGCTATCTACATGTCTTGTTAATTCTATTATATTTTTGCATTGTCGTCGGTTTGTGTACTTGTTCCATTCCTGACTGGAAACCAACATTAGGTTTAGCCGCGATCACTCTTAGCACTGGGAAGATATGGGTATGCTGAGGCCGACCTAGATAGTGGAATTAGTTGTCATTTTCATTAATTGTAAAACTTGTATTTTCTATTAATATAAATGTTGTAACTGTTGTAATAAATTAGAAATGTGAATGAGCAGCAATTGTGATATTTGAGTATTTGTTTCTTGCGGGCTTGACAGCATTCTACCGCCGACTCTGCGGCGTAGGCTGGCTTGGACACGTCTCGTATCCGAAAAACGGGTGCGGTCGTGACAAGTTTTTGTGGTGGCCCATGCAGGTCAGTCTTCGCAAAAGATTGCAAACTCGTGATGGTACGCTAGTCATACTATTGCGAGCCTGCGACCAGGAAATGCTTATTCACAAACTAGGATTAAAATCATTTAAGAGAATGACTAGGATAAGGGTCCCTTATTAAATTGACCGTGGGGTAGTTAAGGTTATTAGATAGGCCATGTAATTTAGATAGCTTGCTAGATCCCTATAGGTACACTATTACTTTTGGATACAATAATGTGATCTAAGGTGGATATACTATTCGCTTGGTATGTTAGACTTGCCAAAATTTTGGCGTTAATTTTGATAAACTGTTTAATTTTTTCTGTTGCTTTATTAAATATAAATCATATAGAATTGTCTATTTTGAATTCTCTTTTGTTGTAAGAAGTTAGATTATAATTTCTGAATCTGTTATTCATACGCGAATCTTAAGGTAGATTGATTCAAGATTTTCCCACAACCGTTAAATGTATGTGAGATAGATACTAGAATGTTTGTATTGCTTTCGTCCTTAGATATTTTCTTCATGTTTTTTTAAGTATTATGACTGATAGGACAAGTACCTACACTTCATTTTTAGTCAACCTGTTTGGATCTCTAGAAGCCCCTAAATTTTACGGATATAGTTAAAGGAATGGTTAGACAGCAGCGCACTGTCGTCAATTATCTGAGAGTGGAGATATGGGTTCACTGCAGCCAGCAGCGCACTAACGAGGCACAGCCCATATAATTGAAATCATCCCGAAGAATCAGCCTATGGAACATTTCTAAAACCATGTTCTCGTTGACCTCTTTAGATCTTAGATACCCTTATGCCAATATAGAATAGAGTACCTTATAGCATATCACATCTGAATCACGGAACCAAGGATTTACCTAGAATATAGAATTTAGTGTTCCCTAACCCATTAATCGACCAAAGCCTTATGGATAAGAAGATAATAGGTTGACTATATAAGCAAGAGCACCCGGTAAGGTTTGATTCTCTCAAAACTCGAACCACTTGTACCTCTTTCTAAAAATCTCGCCTACTTATTTTGACTCTCTTGACCAATGCTGCTATTACAGCCTAGTTTTTGCAAGCTTACTCTTTTATCGAGCTTGATTCAAGACACATGTTTATTGGGGACGCCCGCTAACATATTGTCTAATCAGAATCATTGTGTTACGGTCTGATCAACCATGATACATTTGGTTCGCTTTTCTTCTAATTACCCTACGTGGATTGAGATGTAGATGCCCTAGGATCTCATCCGCGACTGCTTAATAATTCCTCTTGAATTAAACATTCGCTCTTGAATCATGTAATTGCGTTCAGTAAACATCTCTCTTGAACTCTCCAGTAACATCTCTTGAACTCTTTATTGTTTTTGCCTTCACTGATTGGAAAGACGAAAGCTCGTAATTGATGGATAGACACAGAGTATTCTCATGGCTATGATAGCTGTATATGCAAGTGTAGCTACCATCGGCCAGCCCTGTGACAGGAACCTTGCCACCATATCCTAGCCTCTAAGGTGGGTAGACTGTAAGCCTTCTAAAATTTTGGGATATACGAAGATTACCGATTGATTAGGATAATTTTCCATTAGGTTGATAATTAGTGCCCTTGGACTCCCACTTTTCATTTAGATCTTTTTGTGTCCCCGGCCGTGCCATTAGTATTCAGAGCACGAGGTCAGCTGTTACCTCCCAACAAACTTCATATGTAAGATCTAGACGAGTCCACCTTCATCTAGGTATATCATGTCCCACTCAAACCCGTCCCCTTGTACTCTTTTTATGGTACGACTTTTTGGTTAAAAGAACTAGCTATAACCCTTACCATAGAACCGGTAAACTTTTCGACTACAATGAGAGACTCAACCTCGACCCATTTCCTTCGACCCAATATAGGTTGTGATCTACTCGAAGGCCACTACGCACATGCCACTAGTGTGCCCCAATTGAGGCCTCATGTGCTACTTAAACACAAAAGTCTCGGAAGGTGCATTTTGGGCTTCATAAACCTAGCTAACCAACCTGACGGCCAACTAGCTCAACCCTTGGATAGAACCTATTCTAGGATACCCTAATCTAGTAGGAAGAGTTTTATCATTAGGATCTTGTCCAATCCATATAGATTGAACCCAATGTTCATCCAATCAACAAACTGATGTCCAAATAGAGGACCCATTAAGACCACAACCTTGATTTCTCAAATTTCGTTCTATTTTAGAACCTTGTTTAGAATTTCGGTAACGGAATTTCCATATTGCACGGATTGAGCGACCCTCCAAAATACGAAGGATTTTTTTTGATTTAGCAATTGACTAGACCAGAGTAACCCAGTCTAGCAGATAAGTCAAGGGTCCATAAATTTCCCTTCTATCTGTACCATAGGAAACTCTCTACCGCCCTTGAAACTTCATAATTGCCTCAATTATTCCTCCATACCTTATGTCCTATTGTAGAGTGACGAATGGTCATACTTATTAGAATTTACAAATATTTTACCTACTTGTGTAAATTTTGTTTACTAGATTGTGGGTTATTTGATAGGTAGGGGAGGACTATAGAGGCCAAAAGCAATAGATACCCATTTTAGCAAGAAGCTGGTAGACATACCATTGAGGGAGTAGTGTGACCAAAGGTGGGTAGGAGTCCTCGATGATTCGTAGTTACGAAATGGTTAGGTGGAGGATATAAATACTTTGAGAAATTAAAATTCGAGGATATTGTGGTAATAGGGGATTTATTTTACTTTTTTTTTTTTGTTTGAATTTTTGGCATTGTTATGGATTAGAATTTCGAAGACGAAATTATTTTTAAGGTGGGTAGATTTGTAGCCTCCCTTCCCGAAATTTTGAAATATTTTATTTTATTATTTTCTTTAAATAGTGATTTAGAATTTTTGTAAATAATTATTTATTTATTTACTATAGATGATTTTAGCCATGGCTGAGTTCTGAAGTACAAGACGACTAGAAATCATGGCACGGATAGCGTAGTAGCGTGCTTTGACTAGTGTTTAGCCATGGTAGGGGAAGGCCGAGTCATAGGATTGCTCTAACTAGGAAAATCAGGCCAAGTTGCGACTTAACCCTTGCCGAAGTTTTATTAATTATTTAATTATATTATTTGATGTTTAAGAGACCCGGTTGTACTAAACCAGCCCGGACTGGACCCGTACCGAGCCCAAGCCCATGTAGCCATGTGGGACGTCCTATGACCTTCGTATTGATGTAGTTTGGTATGAGGGTGTCATATTCCGTTTAATGATCCAATGAGTATTTTAAGTATTCTTAAATAAATATTATGAATATCATTATTTAATTAATATTCAATGATATTGGTATAAAATGAGTCTTTGCGCATCTTAGATTTTTAGACTGCATATAATGGTGTATATATATACACTATTATTATTGAATTTCGTTATTATTCTCATTATTATTATTTCTACTGCTATCATTATATTATTTTATCATCAAGATTATTATTATATAATGTTATTATTACAGGTACATTATTTTGTCCAAAAATGTATATATATATATATATATATATATATATATATATATATATATATATATATATTATATATATATATATTCGTAGTTATAAATAAGCCTATATTAGAACATATCGGGTTTTATTTAGATTTTATGGACATTGTATAAGTAAATATATGATATAGAGATACATATATATAGATATGTATCGTTATAAGGAAATATATAGGAATATAAGCGAATATTGTATATTAAATAGGGTAGGATATAAATAAATACGTATATGCGTGTATACATTTTGTGTAAGAATTTATATATGTGGTGTATTTGTATGTATATATATAAATAAATTATATAGGTGGTATGAATATATATATACATTATATAAATATATGTGTGTATATATATATATAT